>WIGO01000270.1:0-59046 GCA_014235945.1 Colletotrichum plurivorum
CAACAACAACAACAACAACAACAACAACAACAACAACAACAACAACAACAACAACAACAACAACAACAACAACAACATCCAAGCCTCCCACTGATTTCATTCCCGGCAAAGTCACCCAAGCACGGATGGGCATCTGTAAGCTCAGACCTCTGTCGTTGTAAGTTACGTGGCCTGCCTGTCCAACACCCTGAACCGAGTCGACGAGAAAAGCACCCGAACAGAGGGGGATGAAATCCCCGTAAGGAGACCCGGAGTTGTATGAAGCGAGGCCATTATCGCGTAAGGAAGAGCCAGTCATGGAGGAAAAGCCTGAAGCAAAATATACCGCGTTGTTGTAGATCTCAAACCGGTGAGAGGCATCGTGGCTTGCTGCACTAGGCCCTATGCATCGATAACAGTAATCGAAGTCCGGACAGTCGAGGCATTTGTATCCGGTCCCATAGATGATGGCTTCGCACCCGTCACAAGTGCGGTGGTACACATGCACATCGCCACAATCCTGGCATTCGAGTTTCGTCGGGGAATAATGCCCCGTCTGGCCTTTTCTGATTGTGCTCAGAGGCTGCCCGAACGTGGTCAGAGATTTCGTGTTGTATCCGTGGATGGAATGAAAGCGCCCCTGCAAGTCCCCAAGCCTCTGCGGCCCAAACCATGGGATCCAGCTCGAGGGATGAGACACTGAGCAACCAAACTCATAGTCCTGAGCGCGACGGCATATGATGCCCATGCAATTGGTGGTGTTCAGTATGTGACTAGCAGCTTTTGCGTAGACTTTCGAGACCGTGTTATCCTCTGAATAGTCCGGTGTCCATTCCGTACCGCGTAAATCGCTTGCCATCGACAGGAACGCGTAGATGCCATCTCTAGGATCGAAAGACTCGAAGGATGCGAAGCTGTCAAGAAGCCTCTCGAGGGTGAGAGCAGCGAAGTCCTCCCTCGCTACTGCGTCGAAAATGTAGAACAGCCGACTGAGATTGTCGACAGGGTTCAGAACCGGGGCTGGGAACCTGTGCATCCCGGCTCCGGAGGTATGGTCGGCTTCTATGCACGTCGTCATTTGTTACTCGCCGTGGGCAAGACCAGGGAACAGCTTGAAATGGAGGCAGAGACCGATGACGGGGCGGAAGCAGAATTCTCGATCCCCAATGAAAGCGTGCTTGTGGTTCGATAACACGAACTCCTGGACAATCCAACGGCGTGTAAACCATGGGCGTCTAATGAGGTTGACAAAAGGCTTCCAGGATGGGGCATGTCGGAAACTGGTGTCAAAGAAGTTTCTGAGAGCTCGAAGCTTTTCTGGACTGTTCAAGACGTCGGGTCCCCAGCCGTCTGCAAAAGCCTCAATCAGATCGATAGACAAGTCGCTGTTTGCCGTCGGTTCTCCTAGCCAAATGAGGAGGTCTCTACCTTTGTAGATTTTGTCCATGTTCCGAACCTGATGTCCCTTTTCGTGGTTGTTGCCTTGATCGATGCAAATCGCGTCGACCCAAGAGACCTTGGGCTCAGACAAGCGGCTGAATCGCTTAAGAAGCGCCTCGAGATTCGGCCTGATCGGGAATTCTCGCCATGTCGTGTGTTTGCATCCAGTATCGAGAGTAGGAGGGTCGAGATGCGTTGGTCGCGAGGTGAAACCAGAGCAAGTGTTTGTAGTCGGTGTCGGCTGGAGGACTTGGCCTAGAGATAGTTCAATTACTGAACTGCTCCCGTAGCAGTCGCAATTGGCATCTCCCTGGTCTCTGATAAAGAGGGTAGAAGAGGCATCTTGGTGACCCCAGGTGTAGGACACGGGAAAGTAAGCCGGGGCCTCGTCGCGTCGGCAGGTGATTAGCTCTGCCCGAAGGGTACGGCTGTCATCGTCGCTGATGGGAAGCAGCTTCAAGAGCCTGATCCACTTCGCAGGTTCCGAGAGTGGAACGTATTCATAATCTCGCATAGTCGACATTTCGAGTACGTGGCTGGGGAAAGTGGTGATATGAGAAGGTGATGATGTTGGTCTGGTCATGAACCGTATCAGAGTGAGATAAACGAGGTCTTGGGGATCTTTTTCTATAAGTCTATTCAGATCATGTTAACTAAGGCGTCATGTTCGTCGAGATGATCCACGTCGAGATTTAGCCTGCTTGCTTGCGTCAAGCCCCAGGCCCTTCGCCAGGCGGATATATCACTACTGCAGGTTCAATGCGCGACGCCATACATTCCCAGGCAACGAGGCAACTCAGCCTAATGTATAGCCACGCCAGAGAGGCTTGTGAGACGAGACTTTCTCATGCCGGCGATGAACAGCGCCGCACGCTTGACAGGTCTGCCTGCATGTGTCTCCTTCGAGCATGAGACATCGAACTTTCAGCCTCAGCCTCGGTATCGTGGCTACGGGTGCTTAGGGAAAAGGTCTCGGGGAATCTTTGAGTATCTCCCAACTCATTGATGCTTCTCATTTCTGTTGTCAACGTTAACAATGATTGCTCTCGATCATAGGTAACTTCTCTTAGTAGGTACAGTTATGACAGTGACTTGTGCCTGCGAATAGAAACTGCCCTCTTCTGCCGGCAAACGCCGACGGAATTCACAAGATCAATGCTCCAGGTTGTCGAGAGATGGCGCAGTCGGTAGCGGAAATGGCAAAGTCGATACTGCTTCGAGCAGCGAAAGTGTAAAATGCCACCTTCCAACCTCATGTCTCACCAAGCCAGCGGCATGGCTTCCCAACACACAACGCAACGGGTCTCGGAAGAGGCGGTCAGAAGTCTGCTACAGGCGCTCTCTCAGTAGACCGCGGCCCAGACAGGTAATGAGGATGCTGACAAGAGAGCCTTGTCTCATGCCAATGGCCTCAGTCCTTCGCTCTTCAGCCAGCCTCAATCTCGCTTTTGCTCGCTCAACCTTTCGTTGTTATGTCGCCGGCCCATTAGCTCCAGTCTCGAGCTTGAGCCTGGATGGGACTGCAGGCAGAGCATCGTTCTATTCCGTTGTCTCGTCGCAAAAGGTTCTCGGCCGGTTGTTGACGAGAGTTAGGGTCAGGGCCCGGGACTTCCCAGCCTACTGTCGCGAAGGGCAGGGCATTCACATGTTCTCAGTCTCCGTCTTGGGGGGCGTGGCCGGTGTCTGAGCTTTCGCGATGCGCAATAGACCTTGCCATCGCGGCTTGGCACTTTCGTCCGCAAATTGCTTGATGAGGGAGGTCGGCCGCCGCTTCGCTGATGCTCGTGTAGGTCAAAAGACGGAGTGAGGCGACGGCGTTTAGATAGGCTTACTAAAGCGGTGTGGTCCATCATTACAACTTGGGCAGGTCGGCAGCGAAAATCGGAGAATCATGTTTACCGACACCGAGGCCTTTCTCGGGGAGTTTGGCTCGGGCTCCGGTCAAGTTTTCGTAGCATTCCAGAGCATCCGGGCAATCCGGAGTCACCCGGCCGGCAGGCCCTGTCAAGAAGGTTATCTAGTCACCGGGGTCCGGACTTCAGACAGTCGCCGATGGTCTAGCGGACTAGCGGCAATACCGGTCGAAAAATGTAATCGTGGAGTTCCTTAATTTTTTTGCTTACAATTTTTCCGATTGTTTACTTTTCCAAGCTAGCCCAGTTACTAGGCTAGTCTCACATAGCCCTTCGATAGCTGCCGGATATGATGGCAGGGCTGGACCGCCTCAGCGTCACGGTAGTCCGTTTCGAGAGATACGCGGTAGACCCGTAAACTTGACCGTAACCAGAATGTAAAGCCGCGTAAAAACGACAACGATCCGGGACGGAGTACGCGGTTACGCGGTTGTGCCTGAAGCGGATTAGAGCAGGATTGCGGCGGGAATAAGCACGTGTTGTTCGGCACTGTGTAAGCAACACAACTATCTCTAACTGGTTATATAGAGTCGTTTTGACGACTTATCATGAGGCAAAGAGCAGCCGAAAAGTCGCGATGTTCCAGAAGACTAGCTGACGAACTCGGGGCTCTTTGCTCCGAGCGCCAGAGTGCTTTGCGGCAGGGAACTCTTCCGTTAGCTGTTGTCTGCTGTTAGTGCAGAGACTCGGTTGGTAAGACGAAGCCCGAGCGAAAATGTTTCAACCGAGTGATGACATATGCCAAGATAACTTCCCCATTTCTTTCGGTCTCTGTGTTTTTTTCCAGTCGTTTTTTCCCACCCCTTTACTGGGCGCATTGAGAGGGTCCCCGGCCTCTCTCCGAAGCAATCAATCAGTCATGCCACCTTCAACCAGTAAGGCGCGGTCGAACGAACCAGCCGCTAATGAGAATTTCCTCTGTCTCGCAGTCGCAAAGATATAGGAGGAGATGCCGGTGTTTAACAGCGATTGACCTCTTCCCCAAGACAGCATGGCGGCGGCATGTTGAGGCACCCCGACGCCCCGTGGTGGGTTGTGGTGTGTGGTGGTGGTCGGCGATGCGGTGAACCGCAACAAGAGTGTCACCCACCAGATCCCCGCCTCCCGACAATTGGGGACTTGGCGGCTTGTGGTCCTCATCGATGATTGATTCGTTTGGATCGCTGGACGGTCGCGTGCTCGTCGGGCGCGACGAATCGACTGCAACTCCCACTTCGCCCACCAGCCCAAAATCCCGAATGCCATCAAGAGGCTGGAGAACCCGTCAGCGAGAGAGATAAAGGGGCAAGCAGCGGAGCGGGGACTATCAGGCAGCAGTGCGAAGTCCTTCCTTTTTCACTGACACGCGGTGCTTCTTGGCTGGTGGAGGAGCAGTCCGCCTTCATGTCTCTCTTCCTTACATAGTAATATGTCCTCTTCCATTCACCGTTCACGAAAGCACACGACACTGACAGTAAGCTGCCCAACGGAACACCCACAGCGTGGTGGAGGTCGGCGAACGGACCAGAATGACAAGACGGATTGTCGGATGTCGCGGATGCATGTCCTCCCCACCATACCACATCTCCCCCTGTCTGCGGTTCATCTCCCACACCCCCTTGCCCGCTGCCGTCATCAGGATCCTCCTGCCCACTTTCCCAAGAGCGCGCGTCCAGTGACGGAGCCGCGTTTCCTCTCGCTAGGCATTGAATACGCATACGCGGTAGGGGCTGGTGGGAGCGAGCTTGCGAGGCTCCCAATTTATCGATCTCCTCAGTTGGACCTCGAAAACGGCATTCCGTTCAGAGACCAGAAAAGAACTGCGAACGAGCCTCGGCTGGAAGCATGAAAAGAAGCAAAGTCGCAGTTAGAGTCCGCGCGGTTGGACGTCACGTCTGAGCGCGAAGAAACAAGCTCGGTTCGCACGTCAAGTCAAAAGTCACGTCAGTCAGAGCCAAGGAAACATAAACGGCGAGCTGCCAGAGATGTGTAGCGTATCTTACCTTTTACCCGTTTCCGAGCTCTTCTCTTTGGGGGGCACGCGACATTCTATCTCGTCTCCTGCATAGGATTCTGATTCACCCCAGACCATTGGCCACCGCACACACACACCCCTTCTTCTTACCGTCACCAACACCACCGCCCCTCGAGCGACGTAGGGCGAGAGCAAAGCGTGCGGTACGGTACGGTTAGGCACCTGGGAAAGTAACTCTGTACGCGCAAAGAAAAAAGTGTAACCCTTGGCGCTCGCGGCACTTGGCGGGCGATTCGTCCACGTCAGGGATGCTCCCAGCCCATGCTTCGCCCCCTCCACCCCTTACCAACCAAGAAGCTCGCCGTCCACTGTTGATAGAGGGGAGATCCACCGTCCGCCCATTGGCATTACTGTAGCATTGGCCGGAATTCCGTCGTCAGGGACATGCTAGGCAGAGCTTTTCAGATTTCTCAGTGTTCCTCCCCCTGCCCAGCAAAAGAGTCGGAGCTCGCTCCCGCCCCGTCACTGATCCATCGGTGATCAGAGAGAGACGATGGCCCTGGTAGGGCCTCGTAAGGATGGACCAGGGGACGGAAGCCTTGCGGAGCCCGCTGATGTGGACAGCCGCGGCGGGTTTGTGGGAGGACATACTCCGTAATACACGCACGAGACCGATGATGGAGAGCAGCACTCCGACGGAACCAAATTCGTGCTGCGCCATGCAGAACAGAGCAGCAAAGCAGCACAGCAGACGTCGAAAAGTCAACCTTGTCTGCAAGGTCCAGCCGTGTGGGTTGTGCCGAGCCCTTGGGGCTCGAGGGTAAACTGTGCCGATGTCTATTATGGTGTTATTATTACTACGGCTCCGTCTGATCCATGCCGTTCGCCTGCGCTGCGTGATGCACGTTGGTTCTCCCGCTTATTACCCTTTTGCCTTACCTTTGCCTTACTTCTCGACCGTTAGATTTCGGTTGTAGGCCGTCTTCCTCTTTCCCATCAACATCAACTCCCCCAAACATCCCATTATCATCATCACGCAAAAGACGTTCAAGGCATAAGTCCATCAGACGTCTCTCTCCCCTTCGCCCACACCCCGTGCCCGTCCGGGATCACAATCTTAATCTCACGCAACTGGGCCAAGCAGCAGATACCTTACACGCACCCTCGTCCCCATCCCGGTCCTCCCATTGGACCTCGCCGGTGGACATCGTCCGTCAGATTCCCATCCCACCCGCACCCGCCTCGGGACCTGCGCGCCCTTCCCGAGCCTCCCGCCCATTCATATACCACCGCGGCGCCGGCGGACCTTGGACGTAGCCAAGCCTCCAGTTTTTTCCCTGTCTCTCTGTGCACTCCCTTCGCATTTCCACGCAGTCGTAACCAGATTGTCGTGCCCCCCATCGAGCGCACAATCGGCTGTTTTCCTCCGCATTCGGACCAACCCTCCCCCCTCGCCAACCTCACCTCACAGCACCAACCGGTAGGAAGAGAGAGAAAGAAACAGGAATCGAGGGAAAAAAGCAAATATGGGTATCGGGGCTGTAGCAGAGCCGTTGGTGGTCATCACCCTCCTCTTCGGCGGGACCTGGTTCAACCGCAATACCGGCAGCGCCAACGCATACGACAACCTCGGGTGGAAGGGGTCCGCCGACTTTGACGATGGCGAGCACAAGCGCTCCGACGACCGCCGGAGCTCCGGCAACTCGACCCCGGACTCGGAGGACTCGCTGCTCTCCCTCGGCGCCTGGAGCTCATCGTCGACCCTCGCGCCGCACGAGGAGCCGCCCCGGCGCATGCGGCGCATCAAGTTCTTCGGCTACCAGCGCCTGGTGTCGTCGCCCAACACGAGGGTCTTCAAAGACCGCCTTCTGAGCCGCGTGCTGCGCAAGTTTCCCTTCCTCGTTGAGGCGTGGTACTGGGCCCTGATCTACTGGGTAAGGCACCTATCTACGTATTTGTGATTATTGTCGTTGTTAGAGCTTCTGCTAAACATTCACCACCCGTGAACAGGTCTACCAGGTCGGCCGCGCCTTCACGGCCCTCACCCTCAACGAGGGCACCGTCGACGTCGCCCGCAAGCACGCCCTGCAGCTCATCCACCTCGAGCAGCGCCTGCACCTCTTCGTCGAGGTCCCCGTGCAGCAGTACTTCCTCCAGATGCCGACCGTCATGCGCTGGATCAACCGCATCTACTCCTTCATCCACATCCCCGGCACCATCCTGTTCCTGGTGATCCTCTACTACGTCACGACCACCCGCCGCCGCCGCGCCGTGTCCGCCAAGGTCGGGGGCAACGAGAACGTCCGCTGGGGCTCCGCCGGCCCGGCCCTCTACGAGGCCCGCCGCCGCACCATGGCCACCTGCAACCTGCTCGCCTTCGTCGTCTTCACGCTGTGGCCCTGCATGCCGCCGCGCCTGCTGAGCGCTCCCGATTACAACGGCCCGGACGCTGGTGAGGCGAAGAGTTTTGGGTTCGTTGATACGGTCCACAGCGCCGACGGCGAGAGCAGCGTGTGGACGACGAATAAGTTCTGCAACCAGTATGGTATGTTACACTACCCCAGCTCACCTGATCGAGAAGACCCCAGTCGCTGACTTTTGTGATAGCCGCCATGCCCTCCCTGCACTTCGGCTACTCCCTCCTCATCGGCCTGACCGTCGCCACCCTCCCGCTCCCCTCGATCCGCTCCCGGCCCTGGAAGCGCTTCGCCATCGTCGCTGTTGGCATGTCGTACCCGGCGCTCATCCTCACCGCCATCGTCGCGACCGCGAACCACTTCGTCCTCGACGCCGTCGCCGGCGCCATCGTCTGCGGCATCGCGTGGAACTGCAACGGCGTGCTCCTCAACCTGCTCGTCATCGAGGACTACTTCCTTCGCCTCGTGCGCATTCACAAGCCCGTCAACTGGACCGACCCCGAGGTCAATGTTGAGCAAGAGTGGAAGCCCAGCGCCACCGTTGACGACGTCTGAAGAGAGCTATAAACGCTAGAGGGCGAGAGCGGTTTTGAAGGAAGCTATTTACGATAATAACTGGTTTAATGACCCCGGGGGCTTGCAATGTGTGCGAATAGAAATTACCGGAACGTCTTCTTTTATTCTTGTCTTTACTGGTTTACTATTTCCTGATTCGAAGCCTTGTCGGCAACTGCGTGGAAAAGAACGGGCACGCTTCACACATCGGAGAGGGGAAACCGGACCTGTCTTTCGTCGCTAGCATACCAGGGGCGAGTGAACCGCGGTTCTCGCAGGGAGTTTCGGGGGCTTTTGAAATGTTGTTTCCGCTCGTTGAATTGGTCGTCAGTGGAATGTCCACGTCTGAGGGATACATGTAGAGACTCTAGGGCATGAACCAAAAGTAGCCCAAGCACAAACATTGTGTTAATGAAGAAACAAAATGACCAACGGCTTCCCAATCTTTGCTGCTTAGCTCTGATCCCCTAACGAAGTAGGCTTGCTTTGCATATTTCTAGCTTGCTTTGCTTCTGCTTCTGTACAAGCTAACTTCTGCGTATCCAGCAAACTAGAAGAAGCCTCTGCTGCAGCAAAATGACCAACATTCCCAAGAGCCATGTTGCCATGATCGAGGTGCTTTATCCGTGCATTTAAGATTTCCGGCGGCTTGTTTCTTGGCGTCGGAGACTTTCCGGCCTTAAAACACTGCGTTTAGAGTTGGTCAACTAAAGCGGCTCCTGTGACGAAGGATGCGGCAACTCTCTCGCGTGCATCACCATGGCGCCTCGCCTCCGCTCGGACTTTTTTCTCCCTTCCCGCTTTGTTATTTGCCCCAAAGCACATGGAGAGAAGCACGGTCAGAATCTGAGAGACTGAGAGAGAGGCGGTTTGGTTCCTTGGTACCCTTCGATGCTTGGCGCAGGTTCATGCGCAGGGAAACATCCGCTCGGGGTCTGCTCTTGCAACGTGGGCGTAAATGGAAGAATACAAGATTATTCTTTTCAACACAACACAAGGACAGGTCCAAGGACGCAGAATGTTTGCAGTGCCGGGCGCTGGTCTGCATGCAGAACCTGGACAGGCGAACAACCAGGGCATCTTGAGCGGAACGACCCCGGAACACGGGGACCCGCACTTCCCCGAGCCGGTGGACTGGACCCACATAATCGGGTGCCGTTCCGTCATCCGCCAGGTAAAGTCATATTTCACTAACGGAAGCCCGTCAACGATAAACCGGTAACGGCCAGGAAATCTTTTGGACCAAAGCGGAGGGGCTGGCGTACGAAGGCCCGAAACCATGCAGCCGGCACGGTGTCTCGGCCCCTAGAGGGAGGCCGAACGCCCTCGACATTGTGGCAGCGCCGGACAGGCGAATATTGCCAAATCCAAACTCCGTTCCGAGCCAGCGAAAACGAAAAGATGGCTGCAAATACCCTCGCTCCCGCCTTTGCAGCTCCCGTGCCAGAACCCCGGAACCGGTCTTTCGGGTCTTTTCCCAAATCGCCCAAGTCTGCCAGGCTAGCCTCTATTCGGTCCGCTGTACCATGCTCGCGAGCTAAGTGGCTTGCAGTCGTACCCTGCAGTGGGAATGGGCTCGATCCCAATCAGTAGAAAAAAGATCTAGCTTTGGCTGGATTCTGCGAACGTCGTCGCCATTTACACGTGTGCTTCCCAAGCGGCCGCCCCCCCGGGAAGCCATAGATTAACTAGTGAACGCCCTTCTTGGCGCGAAAGGAGCAGCTTGAAGACGCCTTCGCCCAGTATTCTGGGTTCTCTCTCTTCCTCTCTTGTCAACTTCCATTCTTTGGATACGGCGGCTTCGTATCATCGTGATGGTGTGAAAGGGCTCGGCGTCGTCAAACGCCTTTGCTTTCCGGTCTCCCGAGACTTCAGGGCGTGCTACCGGGGACTCCCGAAAGTCACGTATTGATACCCGACCGCCGAGAAACCGACGCCGCCATGAGGTCGATATGGGTTATCATACTTGCCTTGGCCTCCATCTCGGTCGCCCAGAAATATCGCGTCGGCGATAACCCGGCCTGCGCTGTTAGGACACCTACCATTCGATCAGTCGCCCGGTCTCCTCGATTCAGAACTGATGCGCATCCCAGATCCCATGTATCATGGCCGCATCTAAGGTAGCAAATTGCTCTATCATCGACGAGAGCTGCGTATGTCCCAGCCATGAATTCCAAGAAGTCGTCGAAGGCTGTACCCTGGGGAGCTGCAGCTTCAAAAACGCACTGGGTGAGAGGATTCTCCTGTCATCGAAGTCCGAACCGTTCTGTTCGACTGACCACGAGCCCGCAGCAACGAAGAATATCACCTGGACGGCCTGCGGCTATCCCAACAGCAACGAGTACCCGAAGACCATCCCTGCACGAGTCACTCTATTCATCCTGCTGCCTACGCTCTCGTTCGTCCTTCGCATGGTTGTCAAAAAAGCCGGCCTTTCGGCCTGGGGAGCGGACGATACGACCATCGTAATAGGATATGTGAGTTCAGGTTCAGAGCCACTCTAGCCAGTGAGAGGGAATGATATCAAGGCTGACAGGTCGCGTAACTAGATTCTCATTTTGGGCATGACCACGTCCGATTACATCTGTAAGTGTATTGTCTCCAGTATGGCATGGATAATGTTCAGAAACCATTGCTAACATGTCCTCGACGTCCAGGGGCTTCTCTCGGTGCTGGGAAGGATCTCTGGACACTCCCGGAGAGGAATGTGACCCAGACCTTCCAGGTATTATCGGCTCCCGTCCTATCTCACACTCTCTGGACTCAGCATGACTTCAAGCTGACGAGTCGATGCACACATGCAATAGATGCTTTTCGCCTGCCAGATACAATACTTCATCACCCTGACCTCGATCAGAGCATCCATCCTGTTCATGTATCTCAGAATATTTCCAGGCCGCACGTTTCGCGTCGTTCTCTGGGCCACCCACGCCTTCAACGCCTCGGTCTGGATAGCATTCCTCCTTGTTCTGGTATTCCGGTGCATCCCGGTCAACCTTTCATGGACCTTCTGGAACGGCGGCGGCGGCGGCAGCGACCACTGTCTCCCAATCGAGAGGCTCGGCACCGCGCAGGGGGTGATGTTCATAGCGCTGGACGTCTGGCTGCTCATCTTGCCGGCCACGCAGGTGTGGCGTCTGAACATGAAGAAGAGCAGAAAGTTCTGCGTCACGCTCATGTTCGGCATGGGCATCTTGTGAGTAAATCCTTCATCGGGTGGAGTTTCACGCTTCGCTCTTGTCTGACGGGGACCGCTCCCAAAGCACCACGGCCATCGGCATCGTCCGCCTAAAGTCGATCTCGGAGGCTACCAAGTACCCTCTCAACCCAACCGGTAAGTTCCAAAAGAAGAGGCCAGGGAATGCGCTGGAGAAGACCCGAAGCTGAGAGAACACGCCCCCCAACTTCTAGTTACCTCCGTGATGACCGGTCTGTGGTCCTGCCTCGAATGCTATGTCGCGGTGTTCACGGCCTGCGCGCCCAACACCTGGAAGTTCATTAAGCACTTTGTTCTAAGGAAACGGGAGACCGCGAGGGATTCGGGGTTTCAAGAAAACAGGCAGGAGATAGTGGCCGATGGGCCCAAGACGCCGAGTCAAGCTCCGACCGAGACGGCCGACGAGGTTTGACTCCGCGAAAGTCAGGAACAATGAATTCATAGACTTGTAGTTAAAAATCATGGAAAGGGGATTCTTGAAATTATCAAAACAAAGGGATGCTCTTCTAAGCGTTGACTATGTGCTGGACGTGCATCGGAACTACCTAATTAGCTGTTCGTCGTGTTTGATACAAAACCATGGGTGTATTGGAAACACAATCGCCTTAAGTCTGATTTCCGCAAAACGTCTCGTTCTATTCACGTAAACACTTTTTTTCGGTCCAGCTTTCGAGAATGCCTTCGTCATCCTGGGTGCTCTTTGACTGGCCTCTTCTTTCCCAGCCGAGCTGACACAAGAACGAGCGCCAACGTTCAAAACCGATACAGTGAAGTGGCCCAATCTTTCAATCTGGCGCGGTAGTTCCAGCAGGACCGGTCGCCGCAAAGCGTTTTGCAGTTTAGGGCCTCGCCACCTTCAAACGTCGCTGAATCGAGCTTGTTGACCCAAGACCAGAGAGTCTCGGGCTTCATCCGAAATCGAGGGAACTCGGAGGAAAGCTGCAGGACGTCCATAGGCTGGAGGCTTTGGAAGTGTCTCAGCGTGACGCTACGTTTTTCCAGGTTCCAACTATAATAGGCAAAGCAAACGGGACAACTCCATTGGTGCTGGACATAGTACTTGGACTTCCAGCGATTCCGGTCACTGTGCCCTCCCATGAAACTGCCTGCATGCTGATGTGTCCTGTTCTGGCACGCGCAGCAGAAGCCGCTTGAATAGTGATCCGGCGAATGCTTGAGGCAGGCCTGTTTTTCCCCAGCATCGGGGTTTCTAAAGCAAGCGCAGTGGTGCCAGTCGAAAGGTTCCAGGAGTTCCGGACCCTCGAAGGAGATGTGTGGGCAGAGCACCTCGTCTCCGATTCGATTCTTCAGGTCGTCAAGGCTTTCTCTCAATAGCTGCTTCGTGACCACCTGGTTCTTACCCAGCCTACAGACCTCTACGGTCCATGTATACATGGAATTCCAACAACCGGGGCTGGGATCGACGTTTTTCCATTGAGAGATATTCGGTTGCTCCTCTCCTCTTTCGGCCCGAAACTGCAAACTGCATTCCTGGCAGGGCTCAAGCACTGTAATTAAAGAGTAGCCCGAAGTGACGAGGTCGAAGGTGTCGGACAGGGAAATGCTTCGGTGTGAGCACATCCTCATCTTGCCTTCCCAAGCGATGCAAATCGCGTCGTGGCGAGGCAGCTGGCTGGCGGAGAAGTAATGCAACAGGTGATCCTTGCGGCATCCCGTGCAGAATTTTCGGGAGGTTGAGCCGTATGGCACTACATATCGCTCGTTCACAGGTCTATCGGGAAGACAAGATTTGCACAGCCGGTCCCGCAGAATGAGCGCGGCGCAACGCTTCTTTTGCGAGCTTCCGAGCTCCGAGAGGCGAAACTTGAACAGGGGCTTGTACAGTGCCGGCGATAACGACGACTCGTCCTCCTGGACGGCTCCGGGAGTGGTCTGGCTGTTGCTCGATCCCGACGCGTCAGACGACTTTGGCGGCTCGCAAATTGGTTCCTGCAACTTCGAGAAGCCGGCAACCGAGAACAGAGTGAAGAAGAGCGAACAACTCTGGCGGGCGGTGTGCATGTCGACGGGGTCGAGGCATGCCATGATCTCCAGGACTATCTCCCTAGGTATACCGTAGATCAGGCTGTTCGTCTTGTTTGCATCTCTGGCGAGTTCAAATACTCGTGTGTATCCGGTCCGCACCGGGGGTCGTTTATTTTCGGGGACAAAATCTTGTGATCTGAAAGGAATTACCGCTGTGTAGTCGAGTTCTGGAGCCACCGAACATCGGGTAGTGGATATCGACGCCGGCCGTTGGCACTTGATCGATAGGGAACGATCTGTGTCCATTTCAGAGACACTGGAAGAGGCCGAGCTCATTCTGCGGGAACGTATGACCGGTTGGGCCGTTGACGAAGTGCTGCTGAGAGACTCAGAGTCGGAGCTGATGAAGCAACCGGGAAGATCGGAGCTGGTTGGGCCGATGGGAAAGTTGGAGTCTGTCCAAGCGCTGGGAATATCAGAGTCGGTCCAGCTGCTGATATCCTCGGAGTCTGCAACTGTGCGCCCCAGCTTTCTCTTGGCCTCTTCCCATGCCCGTCTCGACGACCGAGTGAGAGCTGGAGGGATAAATAGCATGAAACAACAATAGAGAATCAGAATAAACATCGCGCTTCGTTCAAAAGATGATCAATGTCGGAAGGGGTGGTGAGCAGAGGTATGCGGCTTGACTTCTGGTTTTATAGACCAAGAGCACGAGGGGCTATGTTCAGGGTCGACAACGGTTTTGCGGTGCGGAAAAGTTGTGCATATGGTCAGAAGATTCTAAAAGTTGAATTTTCGACGCCACCATGGTCTAGGTAGATTAGAAAAGTGAGAAAATTCTGGTGGCTTGCCATTCCTGTTGTTGCGTCACTAGGCAGACTGCAAACTTCGAGCTCACATGGCTTATCACGCCACCAGATCTTGAGGCGTAACTACCTGGGCTATCTACGGGTTTGGATGTAGAATAGATTGTCTTCCTGCTGTCCATCAACTCGTGTTTCATTACGGTGCTTCTTGAGCCACGACTAGACTGAGTCCAAGTACACCTCTCAGACTCGCTATGGGGCTAAATACTCCCAGAAGCGCTCAAACAGATCCATTCTTTTACCAACTTACTGGTTTGTAGATTTCCGCCAGTTTGCTGTTTCTATCTTGCTTCAGTTTGTCATACAACCCCCTTGGTCACCGTGCTCACATCCGTTTCATTTCTTCCTCCGCTAGTCCTGTAGTTCTTGACGAAAGCTGGAGCAGTTAACGGCCAGGCAAACGACAAGTTTCCAAAGCGTCGGAAAGATTCAATCATGCTACCAGCCCGCATACTGTTCAGCGATTGTCTCCTGGCTAGGCAGCACTGCACATGGATGAGGCGTGGGTTGATATACGCCATAAGTCGTTCATGGCGTTTGCTGGGCGCCAGAAACGGGGCAGCAAGATAGCCACCACGCCTGTGTGTACCTCCTGGGTACGGCACAGTCTGAAAAAAAAAAAAAGCCCTATGACTATGGGCTTTCGGGTGATGGGCTGCTCTGTGTGGAACGTAGTTGACTCTGTCTTGTACTTGTCACAACATGGAATAAGCTTCGAGCACGGTATTTGAGTACCTATGTACGGCGTTTCTCTCCTATGTCCCCCATCGGTGGTTTGGGTGTCAAGATATGTACAAGAAAAAGGAGACCAAATCTCCTTTGCATTATCCACGGCGAGCAGAGAGCCTCTCAAATCCTTCCCCAGTTTCTCATCCGTGTTGGTATCCTTCTTCGGTCCTCCTCGCCCCGTTTCGCAAAGGCAGCTTAGCAGCCCGCGCGGCCGAGGGCACGGATGACGTCGATGCAGGCGGCGCCGGTGTACTTGTTGTCGGCCTGGCCCTCGGGGCAGGAGCACGCGGGGTCGATGAAGGCGGGCGTGCCGCCGTTGGTGGCGGGCGAGTCGCCGCAGATGTTGGCGCAGCGGCCCTTCTCGTACTGGCAGGAGATGGCGCCGCCGGCGCAGATGCGCTTGCCGTTGGGGCCGGACTTCTGGGCCTGGACGCCGAGGGCGAGGACGGCGAGGGAGAGGACGGTGGTGAGCTGCATTTTTGCGGTGGGGTTTTTGGTTTTGGTTTTGAGGCGGATTAGGAATTAAGGAGGAGGATGTTGTTTGGGTTGGTGATCGTGTGGTAGGCTTTGATGATGAGGCTTGAGAGAGGAGGTTACGTAGGAGAGACGAGAGGCTCTTATACATCCAAAGCCGTCGTCCGCCGGACCAATCGCATCGCCGGCAGTGCTCACGATGGGCCGAACCGAACGGAGCACTCCGTAGGGTGCATGGGCCAAGGGTTGACGGGGTCGCGGCCCCCTATCGCGGCGGTCCCAAAGCCCGCTCTCGAGGCTCGATGTGGATTGATATCGACAGGTCGGTCGTCCGAATAAGGCATGTCGGTCGAGCTCATCCCTGAGGAATAACCGCTAGGGCGCGGTACATGACTAAGTTGCTTGCCGTCTGGGTGAAGTACGGGCAATTCAGGCCGGGGACCGTATCGAATTTTTATACGCGCCGAGGGCGGGTCAAGATGCCGGTAGACCGAATAGTCTAGCTTGGGAGGGTTTCATTTACGGATCGTTACCTCTGAAGCGGAGATGTCCGATCTTTTCCGGCCAGCTACAGAAGTTCAACAACTACGGGGAAGACCCCCAACATCCCATCTGATGCCTATCTGGCTTTACACTTAACCGATCGACGCGGTGCACGTGGGACAACCGTTGAGGTTGCTTGGCACTTTGGAAATCGATCTGTCAACTTGGTAATTAAGTATTGACTGGGACTCTGCTCCGCACTATCCTGGACCTATTCCATGATTCAAATGCCGTGACATATTATCGTCAAAGCGGTAGACATGCTGACCAGTGACGGCAGGGCCGTTTTTGGCTTCCCGTCTCGCGCTCTTGGAGATGGTTGAGTGACCGGTACGACCGACCGGACGGTTCTCCTTTCTATCCAGAAACAGCCGTCATGTTGGACCTCAAAGTCGTCCAGGTAGCGTGCATGAGAATCTTCTGCTGAGGCGTAAACTCGGTCAAGCTGTCACGGGTTGTCAATAAGAGTGAACAAAAAGCTGCGGCTCATTCCTCTCTTACCAGTAATCATCGGAGTAGTCCATATAGTTATGAATCGGGTCCAGGCCAGGCATGCCGGGGCACGAGTCCTTCCCGATTGGGCACCCGGCAGTCTCCGTGCTCGAGGCCGGGGTGTCGTCGATGGTGTCCCCCTCGTCGTCGCACTGGTACGTGTGGAACACGTGCTTCAGCCCGAACCAGTGGCCCGCCTCGTGGATCGCGGTCTTCCCCTGGTTGACGATGGGGTTGGGACCGCCGGGCGTGGCGATGTAGTTGATGTTGCAGCCGTCCTCGCGGAAGGTCATGTCCTCGAAGCTGGCCGTGACGTTGTCCTGGGGCAAGTTGCAGGACCCCCACTCGCCGGTGGGCATGTCGATGTCTGATGGTTGAATGTTAGTTTGACTATCAAGTAGAGTTGATGGCAACATACAAAAGTAAAAGTTCAGAGCGTTGTATCCGCCCTTGCGAGTAGAGCTCAGAAAATGCTTCTTCAACTCCACTCTCTCGCTGGTGAGCGGCCACGCAAACGTCGCCAGAAAATCATCAACAGTGCGCGACGCAACAACACGGTCCCAGTGCATCCTGATGTCGTACTCGGCGTACGTCTCCTGCAGCACCGCGAACTGCTTCTCAAGAATCTCGTCCTTGATGACGTCCGTCTTGCCCTGCGAGCTGACCGTGTGGAAGTACACGGTGACGTCGATCGGCGGAAGCGAGCCGGGCTGGCTGCTGTCGTCGCGGGCGCGCAGCTTGATGGACTTTTCGTGTGCCTGGACCTTGGGGAGGGTCTTGGCGAATCTCTTCTCGGCTACCTTGGTGCCGCAACGGGCTGGCTGCTGGCCGTCGGCGGGCGAGGAGGCTGCATTGGCGATGAGGGTGGAAAAGGGCAGCAGAGCCCAGGAAACTCTCATGATTGCTGTAATGACAATGTGTGTGGATATTACAGTAACTGCAGAGAAGGTAGCAAAGAGTTTGGAGAGGAGGGCGTTGTATATGTAGTCGTAGTGGATGTCAAAGTCTCTGCAACTTGATTGGTGCCATTTTTCTCGCCCAGAGTTTTACGGTCACGGTTAACATGGAACACGATGTAAAGAACAGATAAAGTGGATATTCAGCGGAAGATTGATAATCGGGGGGATGCCGTTGACAGCGGTGAGATCAGATCTCGGGAACGCTCGTGTGCGGCGTCGAGCGGTTACGCAACGCAACGCAATACGAGAAGAACCAAGCATCCACCTTCCTCTTACAATCTCTCGTCCCCTCGTGATGGTTACAGAGTTATTGCAACTTCCGGGTGTCATAGCCACATTTCGATAGGATAGCCGGGGACAAATGCGAACTCGGGATTTGCCGCTGCTCCATTGAATATCTTTGCATGATGGAGCCCTCTGGTGTTATTGATCTTCGAGGAGTGCGGCTGAAAAATGATTCGTATTCCTCAAGAATCCCCCCAAAACGAGACTCTGGAGGGACCTGGGGAGACCGGAGATCTGCAGGCAGCAGCGAAACTAGCCCAAAGAAGAGGGATACCGCCGGCATCCCACCGGCAGGTGCTTCCCCACGCCGACGTGGGATGCCGGGTGACGAGGCCCGACACCCTCCAAGGGTAGGACTTCAAGTTGTGTACTCGGCCACATTCCTTCAACTCTCCAACGCGCTTTTACTTGGCCTGATAACTCACTCAACCCCCTTTGGGTTGAAGTGTGTGTGATAGCATGGAAGAACTTGGTAAACGGCACGGGATAAGTATGCCAAACGGACGGAAGCTTTCACGATGTACTCGGCGACTCTCTTGCGCCGTGGAAAACTGTCCGAAACTCGACAGGGAAGAAGCCTTTTCCACAACCGCAGAGGAGTTGCTCAGCTCATCTAGCCAGAGAGGATTGTGGCCTGAGTATCCGAGTAGAGTACCTGTTCACAAGAAGCTCGGTGCTCTCAGGAACGGCAACCCTCAACCCAGTCGCAGACCCCTTTTTCTGACCCTGAACTGGGGACTTTTTTAAGATACGAACTTACTTAGAAAGAGTTTGAGTCAGGGAGCATTTACGTTGGTGGGATAGGGAACTGTGCTGTCTAGGATGACGGCTTACTTTAGAAGATTCAGTAGTGTGATTGGCACGGTCACAATCATGGTGCTGTGCTGAGAGGCAAGTTGAGTCTACGCAGTTGCCCCTACCCCCATGTTATATGGGAAAGTAAATGGCTCTGAATGTGGGAGTACCCAAATCAAGAGTCGAAAGTAAACCTCCACGGATATGATGTCGAAACAAGCCTCGAGAAACGCTGGTTAGAATTTGGAGGCATTAGTAAACCCGAATGTGATATCACATGCGGAAGTTGTCCAGATTCCGGTTGTTTGGCTTCGCAATGTGTTCGAGACAGAAGCCGGGCAATTCGAGGTTCATCATTTAGCTTCGGGGGTGTCTACTGACGAAAAAGAGTTGAGTATCTGCGAGCGTTCTCTGACAGATTACAACCTACAAGACGAATATAACGACATCAGCTTTGGCGACAGCGCAGGGTGGGCTACTTACCGACTGAGACCGGAGTTGTAGCATGACTGGCCGGCCCGATTACGGGAGTGTTCAAGAGAGGGTGCTCGAAAATGCACATCTACGACCTTGTCCTGCTTGCGAGGGAGGGCAACAAGACTGACGACGACGTTGGATCTGCAGCTAACGAACCAAGTCTCGGGGCTGAAGAGGACGCAGGAGCATTGGAGGAGCTCGGGTTAGGGTAGGCTTCAGGATCATTCGTAGCTAGTCTCAAGAAACTTGAGAGCTTTGGACAGCGGATGCTCGATCCCACACGCCTTTGCTTGCAGGTAGTTTAGGACGTGCGGAGCCTGCAAGCTGCAGTAGAAGCCATCATCTGATATCTACTGCAGCATGGACCAGAGTCAATTGGAGCATCATCTTAGCCTTGCCGGGACTACTGCATAGGCTGCATGCTGTAGGCAAGGTCATTAAAGCGTACGTCGGCTATGCGCGGGCATCCGAGAAGAAGTTGTGCTAAGAGGCGGCATTTGAAGTCTGGTGCTCGTGCCTTGGTTACGAGTAGGATGGCGCCTCTGTAAGCGCCAACCACGTCTCTTGTCATGGTACGTACGACCTTGTTCTCTCATTGCCCGAGAGTGACCCTGAAAGTTGAACCGTCTTTATGCCAAGAGCAGAGTTTAAACGTCGGGGAATACGAGCCGGAGCAAGAGTGGAGGCAACTTAGTCTGAGGTTGTGGTTCCGAGGCGTCGCCATCGAGTCCATATTGTGTGACGCATGGTCGTGATTCCAGCATCACCAGACGATGCCAGTCAGTCTGGGTACGCAGGTATGGTTCGACAAAACCTATAGTTCGAGGGGCCACATTCGATATTATCGCCATCGTACCATGAATGGCGATTGCAGCCACACCAGCGCCACGTGTTCGGTACGAACCGAGCATGGCGCGTCTCTGTCATTGTCGTCAAGGGCAACGACGATTACCGACACCCACGGTTTCCAGCTAATCGGAAATGCCGCTCGACAGGTCTAGCAGCGCAATCAGCGGGCTGCGAGAGCCATGCCATATTCGAGGATGGCGGTGATGATCGTTGTGTGCCGGCAACAGGGAGTACCCGGCTTCGTTGGCCTGATGCGACGATGAAAGCTCATGACAAGGTGAGATGGGGTTGGAGAGGGCGTCCGAGAGCGAGCGCGAAGTGGAAACGGGCTAGAACTGGCCGTGGATAAAGGGTTCGCTCGACGTGACTCCGATCGGTGATGGTGGGGTGGGCTTCATCTCGGTGCTCTCGTCGGGACGGACGAGGACCGACGCGCTCCTCTCCCAGGGCTGATCGGAGATGTCGGCACAACACAGGCGAGAGAGACCTTCCCCTCCCTCCCCTCCTCTCCCTTCTTTTCCACGACGCGGGACTGCAGTGTCGCTTTGGTGCCAGAACGAGAATCGAAGAAGCGAAGGAATGTTTCGTGCACTGGCCGCATGTTCCGTCGTTTCGGGTCGGGAACCCACGAGGCGGCTGTCGATGTATCAGGTCGATGGATTTATAACAAGGCGATCGTGCGAGCGCGATAAATATGGCACG
This sequence comes from Colletotrichum plurivorum, assembly GCA_014235945.1. NCBI lineage: Eukaryota > Fungi > Ascomycota > Sordariomycetes > Glomerellales > Glomerellaceae > Colletotrichum > Colletotrichum plurivorum. The sequence continues at coordinate 20,633 of WIGO01000270.1, forward strand.
CGGTCGACAGGAATAAGAAAGTGCTGACGGAAACAGCGTTCGCGAGAAGAAGATGACCCGGTCGGGCTTAGGTCCCCGACAGAGAGAGGCCAAGAATGCCGTGCTGCGGTGCGAAGCTGGGTTTGCGCGCGGCATCCATCCGTCGGGGTTGTTCTCGAACGCGCCATTGGAGTTTTTCCACGGCCGCAAACGCAACACAGACGCACACTTTCCGCGGTCTTTGAGAGAGAGGGGCATATCGTGCGTTTCAACGAGGGCCCGAGCGTCGAGGAGAGGCCGAGGTTTGGATCCCTACAGCGGCGCAGGTCGCCCCGTAGGGTAGGATTCTAGGAGGGGAACGGGACTCGAAGATGTCGGCGTCTCACATTGAGTGGTCGATGGAGACGCAAATTGAGTGCGGTGCGCTGGACGGGTTCGAAATGACAGCTGGGGGCCAAGGCGTGGGGGCCTGGGCAGAGGAGAGAGGGGGGGGAAAGGTAATAACAAGTTTGATGTGGTTTTCAGGTGAGCGGACGACGGAGGAAGTGAAGCAATTTTGAAAGGCGAGAAAAACTGGAGATGCACAAACGATGGTGTTCGTCCGGATGAGGTAAGCCTCGAGGATGCACTGCATCTTCCCGCCGGCCGTCTGGTCTGGTGTGGAAGGCACGACGGGGCGGGCAGCAAATACAGGAACCACCTGCTTTTGCTGCTGAGTGCCTGCAGGCTGCAGCAACAGTGGCCACCTCTTGGGGGAAGGAGCCCGGAGACAGGAGGCAGGACCCTTTCCCCACTGGGACTGGAGGAGAGACGGTCGCGGGAAGGAGGCCCCCGGGACGCTGATCCCCTAGGTAGGCATGGAATAGCGCCTGCACTTTACTGGACTACAGGAGGGTACGTACTCGCTGTGGGAGCTAACTCGCCGCTAGCGAGCGCCCGGACCGGATACTGACACGGGCCCGGCCAACCACAAGCTTTCTGCTCAACCAAGGGCCCCACCAGCGTCGAGTGTTTAGCCTCAGGTGGACTGGTACGTTCCCGAACGGGGGAAGGAGAGGGACCACGAGAGGATAAGTCGAGGAAAGAGCAGCCACGGATAACACGAGGGCAGCTACACTGCTGATAGTGCAAGATCCAAGAACCACCCTGCCGGTGACGTGGACTCGACGGGAGGGACAAAAGAGAAGAGAAACGCCGAGACTGTTGGACGGCAAGGAAACAAACGCCCAACGGCCGCGGCAGATGGAAGACGTGGAACAACAAAGGACTAGTAGACGCGGGAGGCCAGTTGAAACCCAAGGCCCGTGGTGGACAAAAATCAAGCTGCAATCACATGTCTTTGCTTCTCTTTGGGTAGCAGATAGAACCGTTGGCGCCTGTTCTTTGTCGCCGTCTGTGCCGATTGTTGTTCGTTCTTTTTGAATTTTCTGTGCCCACCGTCCGTGTTGCGTCGGATGAGCCTCAGTGCCCAAAAGGGTCCAGGGTCCATGGTTCAGTTCAGTCCCATTCCACAGTTCCTCGTCCGCGGTCCAGGCGCTTGCATACGTCTCAGGCAGGGAGATGGTGTATAGCAGTAGTGCTATCTTTGCATTGTTATTCATTCATGGGATGGAAGAGACGCAGACATCCCCCAAAACCAGCGCCAGTGTGAGCGCCATCGCCACGAGGTCCAGGCCGGGTAGGCGAGCTTGCTGCCGGGTGTTCGTGTTGAGCGGGAACCGGTTTGAGATGGGACGGGACATCCCCTGCAAGGAATGTAAGAATACGGGGTCAATTGGGAGAAGACGTCTGTCAAATCTGCCCTCGAGACCCTGCGCGACTCGGGGCGACCCTGGCCGCAGCGATCGCAATGTGTTTTGCCGGTCTGGCCTGAAGTAATAAGTCGTGGGCTTGGCCCTATCGAAACCGCAAACACGCGACAGATGTGTTTGGTTCAGTGTTGTTTGGGGGTGGATTGGGATGGCGATGGTTTGAATAGTTTCGATCCAGCGGATACCTGCCTCGTGAGGCATCTACATAGTATGATCTAGGGCGCGTACATTTCCCCGAGCGCCTCAGACGCTACGAGCGAAGCGATTCCTAACCTCTCTTCTTATCTTTGGCCCTGAAGCGATGCTAAAGTAGTTGACAGCTGGTGCATTGCCATCATCTTGATGCGCATTGACGGCCAAAGTGACGCGATGCCGCTCAGCCCTTTTTTCCCAATGTTTTTTTCCACCCGTTTTTATCCTACCTCACCTTTGGTAAATCCGTAGGCATTTGTTTAATTATACGTGCTCATGCTGAATTACTTGGGGTACCTATTCCATGAGGTCTGGTCCCTCTTACCTTGGGCACTCCGTATTACATGCGTTCCTTCCTCCCCTCTTCCCCGTCCCCCTCTGATTGATTGAAGGCCCCTGCGCACCCTGTCACCCCCCCACCCACACTCACTGCACCAGTGACCACCCACACCTCCGCCGGCCACTCACAGCGCGACCCAGCTTCAGCCCGGCGCTGGCCAGGTCTCTCCACCAACCACTCACGGGGAGCGAAGCCCAACACGCATCGCAGCAGCTGCACCGTCCTTGCCATTCCTGGCCGCCGTTCCTGTGTGCTTCAGGGGCTCCTGCTTTCCTTGGCCTGCACACTTGCTCTGGACTCGGCGCACCTTCCTGCCTTCCAGTGCTTTCTTCGAATCGCTACTGCCAATTCAGACTGTCGACTGGTTTACTGGCTACCTAGGTACTGAGGCTGTACACTTTGTACCAGCGTGGCTTACCCTAGGTACTGGCCGCTACTTGCTGCTGTTGTGGTTGTTGTTGTTGTTGCCATTCGCTACCGCTCTGTTGTTGGCTGCTGCTGCTGCAAGCTCCTTCCTCATCGCACCTTCCTCCCTTTGGTCAGAAATTCTTCACCTTGATCGACCATCGCGTGTCTGGTGATCTTCTATTCTTATTTTTTTTCTTCTGCCTGCTTTGTCTTGATTCCCTCCTTCCCGCCCCAGCTTGGCCCCCATTCCTCCCCTTCGGAAACTCAGAGACACGCCAATCTCGCTCGCATCGGGAGGTTTCAGACACTGCAACGGCTATCACGACTACGGCGTCCGAACCTCACCTGCGTCTCTCCTTTCGCTCGCTCGCTCACGACAAACCCCACGACGTCGCTTCGTCGTCCTTCCACTCGTTTTCTATCAGTCTTCCATCGTTGATACCCCTGGACACCCGACATACTACCCTTGCCCTGTCTTGGGTCGTGGGTGTGGCCTGTCGAGGTGCCGTCTCTTCCACCGCCCTCCTCTTTTTATTTTCTTTATTTTATTTTTCGCTCCGCCCAAATTCCCTGCGCCCAAGGAAAAATTACGGATACCCTTTGGAATTGCTCCATTTGCTTGCGAACACGACCCGGTCCAGCAACGCTGCGCTTGCTCTGTCTGCACCATCCCGGAGCTCCTCCTTGCGCCCATCTTCCCCCCGTCGCCTTTTCGGCCGATCCACGCGAGACCTTCGACCTTCTCCCGCGCGCCTTGCCCCCACGCCCTCCGTCATCCAGCCTCGCTCGCCTGTCGTTTCGTGCCTCTTGTGTCTGGCGGATACCAGCGCCGTGCCTGAATCACTCGCTCTTCGCACCTAGCCCGCTGCTCTCCTGTCCCTGATGAAGCGATAGCCGATCGTCCCCACGAGGCCACCTCAACCACCACCGAAGCGCCCAGCCCTGTCAGGGTCCACAGGTTCGCGACCGACCGACCGACCAGACCAGCAGACCAGATCGCCTTGCAGCCCAGCCTGTCGGGTGCTCTGAGACCTGCACACTATCCCGTACTGGGCCCAAGTCGACGTTTGTTTCCGGCCTGACACACACGAAACGAACGATATTCAACACATTCCTACCATACCTCGTCCCGAACTCGAAGCTTCGACATTGATCCTCGAATTCGACCTCGACGACGCCTTGGGCTTGCCGTCGACCCCACAAGCTTTCAATGCCCTGGCAGCCCCTTCCCCGAATCGCCTTCGCCGTCGCGACATACCCCTTCGCCGCCTCAGGCCCGGCCGACCTACCCCTCGAGATCGGCGATGAGCTATACATAATCGAGGAGACCCCCGACGGCAGCTGGCTGCGCGGTTACCTGGTAGCCCCTCCCAGTCTGCTGGCCGGACTGACCTCCGTCAAGGGCCAGACCCTCGAGGCTCGTGTCTTCAGTGGCATCTTCCCCAGGAGTTGCGTCGAGGTACGCGAGGTCCTCGGCGAGACTGACGAGACCGAGGACGGCGAAGATGCCGCTAGCGACTACGCTGCGGCGAATGGCGATGTTCAGATAGGGAGCGACTCGGGCAAGAGCGGCCTCACCGCCGCCGAGAAGAAGAAGAGGACAGCCGCCGACGGACGCAAATCCACGGGGAGCTCACGGGGGTCCAAAACAGAGCATGGAGGCCGCAAGCCTCTGAAGGAATTGCCCAATGGCACCCGAGGACGCCTATCCGTCCCTGTGAAGAGAGACCCCGATGCTCCTCGTCCAGCAGCGCCGGTGCCCATGCTAAAGATTGGCGACGAGACCCCAACATCAGCGGCCGAGCCGCTAATCGACGAGATTGCCAGTTGTCTGCGCGAATGGCACTCGACTAACCTGCACGGCCTGCTCCTGTCGCGGCAATACCCCCGCCTAGACAAGCTCTCGCAACTAATCACAACCCTCAACCTAAGCAGACAGCAGTTCCTCCACAATGTCCTCACGAGGCACGAGTACGATAAGCTGCGGGAAAAGACTGTCTGGGACCTGGTCCGCGTCAACAAGCTCTGCGGGGGCGAGGTCATCGTTCGAGACCCAATGGAGCGCGGACGGGTACTTACAGGAGACGACTCAGTGGTGGAAATCACGAAGCTGCAATCCGTAATGAGCGTCCTGGACGAGCCTCCCCTGCCTACTGCCGAGCCGACCGCGCTGCACCACCTTCTCGTCGACGTCAGGGGCTTCGCGGGCGCCTCTGCTGAAGAGACGTCCCTGGTTGTCTACCTGGTGGCCAAGCCGTCAGGAGATCAGCCTACAACGCTTTCCGAGTGCTTCATCATTGACATACCCCCCGGCGGAACGATTGGCAGCCTTTCCAAGTCGGGCCAGACAAGAACAATATTCTCCGACCTGTCCTCCCAAGACATTGGCGATGTCGCCTCGGCGGAAACAGAGCTCTACCTCATCGTCAAGGTACGATGCAGCCAACAAGTCATCGCCACCGGCAAGCCAGATTCCCGCTCTGGCGCCAAGTCCCAGGGTACAGGCGCGCACAGAGACCCAAACAAGCCTCCATCCGCCGGCGGCAACAAGCCTTCTAGAAGAAGTCTCATGTGGGGTTCGAAAACTGCACGCGCCTTTTCGCGAGGGGGAGCGACGTCGAGACTCGACTCTTTGACAGAACAACCCGAAGCTCGTCCCGGAACCCAGGAAGATGGCCAGGAGAGCGCTGCACCCCCCAGCACAGCCGGATCGAGGACGCGAGGCTCGTTCGACGCCGGTTCGGGATTCCACATGGCGGAGCGGACCGTTGGTCTGGGCGTCCTGAAGCTCAATGCGATCATGAAGCAGGACGAGGAAGTTGAGCAGGTCGTGAGCATATGGTCTCCCACCCTCACCCTCCCCACTGAGAAACAAGGCCTCCACGAAGACTTTGACGGCTTGATTAGAGACCTCCTGGACAGCCCGGGTGGCCACTACGAGAAGTCTCGACGCGCCGAGCGAGTACAGGTTCATCTCAAGTCTTTCAACCACCCAGAGGTGGAGACTTTGGTCAAGGTTACACCAACATTGCTGTCGGGAATTCGAAAGACCAACAAGATGGGCTTCTCCGGTGCGCCGACCAAGCCGAGGTCTGACATTTACGTCACCCTCGACACCGCGGCACTGTCGAAGCAAAACCTCCTCTCCCGGTATGCAGGGAACCCGACCACTCTGTCCAGCAGCGTACACGGGAACAACATGCAAGTCACACTTGAGGTGCGGAGAACGAGCGGGGAAAAGATTCCAAACTGCATCTTCTCCTCATCCAACACCGAGGGTCTCACCACGTGGAAGTCTGTTGCAGTAGATCGAGGGGAGCGTTGGAGCCAAACCGTGCGACTCGCCGTTCCACCGCAGGATGTCTTCACGTCTCACCTCGTCATGTTCCTGTCCGAAATGCCGAATGCCCCTTTCGCGGTTGCCCACATGCCCCTGTGGAACCAAGAGGCCTTTGTCCGAGACGGAGCACACGCCCTCCTGCTATACAAGGTCGACGAGTACACCTCCACGGCGCAGGCTGGACCGTCTGGGAAGGGCGGCTATCTCTCGCTGCAGTGGAGCGCCAGGGGAAGCGACGAACACTCCGCCGAGGTCACGGGGCCTCTTGCACTTCTCCGCGTCGATACCTACCTGTGCAGCACGAGGTTTTCCCAGGACCGCATCGTCTTGGGCCTGATGAAGTGGAAGGATGCCGCTAAGGACGATATCCCGACTCTGCTGAAGCACCTCATCTTCGTCCCGGAAATCGAGGTCGTCAAGCTGCTCAGCGACGTTCTCGATGCTCTTTTCGGCATCCTCGTCGAGCATTCCGGCAACGACGAGTTCGAGGACCTCGTGTTCACCGCCTTGGTTAGGGTCCTAGGCATTGTCCACGATCGGAGATTCAACCTGGGTCCTTTGGTTGATCAGTACGCCGAGACGCGCTTCAACTACCCCTTCGCGACGGCGTGCCTCGTTCGGTCCTTCACTCGTTTACTGGAGAAGCCAACCGAGCCCGAAACATCGAGGAAGCTGCGGTCTACGTTCAAGGTTGTGCGACACATCCTCAAGTTCATCACCCACGCTCGGGGGCAACAGAAGGCAAAGGAAGCCGGCCTTGGCATCACGACGTCCGGCTCGACCCCCGGCTTCACCCGAGAACTCAGGAACATCTTCAAGGCCCTCGACTCCATGATGCGAAGCAACGCACCTGTCCTTGTCGGCAGTCAGACCCTCGCGGTTCAGCACTTCCACACGTGGCTCCCCGAGTTGACTGGGCTCTTGACGACCGAGGAGATCCTGCACATCGCCATCGACTTTCTCGATTCCTGTGCAGGCGTCAAGGGCAAGCTGGTGTTGTACAAACTCGTCCTCATCATCAACTACTCGAAGCTCGATATGTTCTCGCACCCCGACCAGAAAGCAGCCCTCACGGCCAACACGGTCCGCTGGATTGCGCCGCACTGGGGTCACAACGAAGACGTTACGGATCTATGGAAGGACCAGGTGCGCCTCTGCTGCTCTGTTCTCGCCAGCCAGGTCGACAACCTGGGCGCCGAGATCCCCGACTACCTGCCCAAGATCATCGACTCGTATCTGTCGATCGTGTCCACCAACATCAAGCCTCGCAACCGCCTTTCGCTTCTCTTCCCGACATCCTACCCGTTCCCGTCGAAGCCCATCGCAGAAGAATGCACCTTTGACGAAGCACTAATCGAACTCTCCGCCATCCTTTCAGCTGTTTCGAATTCACCTAGCGGCATGCAACTGGAGTTAACAGAAGGCGACCTGACTGTTTTACTTGAAAATACCCTGCGCGTTCACATGAGCATTTTAATGGGCGAGGCTTTCCCGCCCGAGTGGCTGAGCGTCCACATCTACCATCACAAGTCCACCATGAGGACATTGCAGTACCTGTCCAGCATCTTGCTGGAGTCATTCCTCCCTCACCCCGACGAGGCCGAAAACTTCAACACGGAGCTTTGGAAAATGTTCTTCACGACGATGCTGAAACTCGTCGGCAGCCCCTCGCTCGCCCTGGAGACCTTCCCCGAGCAGAAGCGCAGAGCGGTGTGGAAGATTGCCGGCGATGTGAGAGAGCACGGAGCCGAACTGCTGAGACGAACCTGGGAGGCCATCGGCTGGGAGACGAGCAGCGATGAGCGCGTTAGGTACGGTCTGTCCAAGATGGGCGGTTACCAGGTTCAATACGTGCCAACCTTGGTCGGTCCGATCGTCGAGCTTTGTCTTAGTGTGCACGAAGGTCTTCGACGGATGGCCGTGGAGGTGCTGCAGACCATGATCGTCAGCGAGTGGACCTTGAGCGAAGACCTTTCCGTCATCCAGACAGAGATGATCGACTGCCTCGACCACTACTTCAAATCCAAGCCCCTGACGGAGAGCATCCTGCAGAAGCTCTTTGTCAACGAAGTCCTGGAGAGGTTTGCGCCGCTGGAGGCGATACCCGACGACTCTCTGTACGCCGGCCTGCGAGACCTGATGAGCACCGTCGACGAGTTCCTCGATCTTCTCGTGGCAGTTCACAGCGGCGATATCACGAGCGAGGCGTCCCATCTCATCAACCGCCTGAGATTGATGGAGTTCCTCCGAGACATGCAGAAGGAGGAGATCTTCATTCGCTACGTCCACCAACTCGCCATCCTCCAAGGAGAAGCACGGAACCACTGCGAGGCAGGTCTCGCTCTGCGCCTTCACGCCGACCTGTACGAATGGGACCCAACGAAGCCTGTTGCAGCATTGGACGACCCCGAGTTCCCTGCCCAGACGCACTTCGAGCGCAAGGAGCGCATCTACTTCGACATGATCAAATACTTCGAGGACGGCGAGGCTTGGAGCACCGCGCTCGGGGCGTACCAAGAACTGCGTGTGCAGTACGAGAGCAACGTCTTCGACTTTGCCAAGCTGGCAAGAACCGAGCGCGCCATCGCCACCATCTACGAGACCATATCGAAGAGCGACAAGCTGGTGCCCAAGTACTTCAAGGTGGTGTACAAGGGTTTGGGTTTCCCGCCCAGTCTACGCGACAAGGAGTTCGTCTACGAGGGATCCCCGACAGAACGCGCCTCCGCCTTCACAGACCGCATGCAGGAGCAGTATCCCTCGGCCCAGATCGTCACGGGTGGCGACGTCGACGACGTGGAAGGACAGTTCTTGGTTGTCTCCGCCATCTCGCCCCATCGCAACCTCGGCCACCAAGTCTTCCAGCGCGCCCGCGTCCCTCAGGTTATTCGTGACTATCTGGTGTCGGCTAAGCCCCAGAGTTTCTCAGTCTCATCCAAGCGCAGCACATCCGGACCCGTCGAGGAGCACTACGCCGAGAAGCTGGTCTTTACGACCGCAGACCCGTTCCCCACCATCCTGCGGCGCAGCGAAATCGTCCACACGGAGGAGGTCAGGCTCAGCGCTCGCGAAACCGGCCTGGAGCGAATTGTCAGAAAGACGCAGGAAATGACGGCAATCGAGAAGCGCATCGCGGAAGGCGACGAAGAGAACGCCCAACTGCTCGTCGATGCTATCAGCATCTCTGTCAACCCAGAGTCGGAGAACAGCGTCGTGTGCTATCGCCGACTGCTTCCCTCGCCCAAAGAAGACGAGGAAGACGAGGACGAAGAGGAGGAAGAGATTGAGCTTGACCCCCAGGACAACGCCATCAAGATGGCCCTTGTCGACCACGCCATCATGATCAAGCGGTGCCTAGCCACCTTCTCCCGAAGTTCAAACGAGATCCTCAGCTCACGACACGAGGAACTTCAGCAATGTACGTTGCCCCTCCCCCATCCCCTCGTGAAATATCCCTGCTGACCTTTCTAGACTTCGAGAGCACGTTCGCGCCTGAAATCGCCCTCTTCGCTCCCCCGCAGCCTTCCCGCGACTCCTCTCCGACCTCTCCGAGCTGGAGAAAGTCATCTCCGTCCACCGAACAAGTGTCTCCCAAGCCACCGAGCCTTCCCGGCGTCATTGCCAACGGCGTGATCGCCGAGGAGGCTGCGACTGTGGCACCCATCGCAGTCCGCGGACGTGGCACTCGCCTCAGCTTCCTTGGGGGCCGTAAGAAGGAATCCCCGGTGCTCCAGCAGACCGGCAGCGATACTCAGACGAGCGGAGACGCCGATGACACCGCCAGCCACCGCAGCCGGAGCTTCAGCAAACCTCAGGAGAACACCAACCGCCGCAGCATCTTCCGCGCCCCGTCCTCGGACGGACCCCGCAACATGGGCAGTAACGACGCCACGAGCGAATGGGTGACAGACTCGGGCGGCCGCCAGAGCTCGGATACCGGCACGCACCTGACAGAAAAGGAGCGCGAGTATAGGGACGAGCGACCTCCGGAGACACCCGGCATCGCGAAGCGAGGCAGCGTTAGGAAGAGGCTAAGCATGCTGAAGCTGGGCAAGAAGTCCGGCAAGGCCGGTGGCATCATGGGCAGCGTGCACGAAGAGTAGGACTTCACGGCAGCGGCCGAGCAGCTGGGGTACATGAACAAGACGACGGGAGAGTGGCAGTATTCAGTGTCGTGAGGGTGTATATTTGGACCACACGAAACGGTTGTCTCCCGAGTCGTTGGGACGGGAAAAAAAAGAGGTGTACATATGCGACGAACCCCATGGGGATCGCACTCGGGAGTGGCACAGGATATTTACCGGTTCTTTTCTTTTTTTTTTTTGTTTGCGTATTTTCGCAAGCGATGCGAGGTTTTCTCTTTTGGGGAGAGGGCAGATGGGTGTTCTGGATATGTATATGTAGGATCCCTCCATATCAGCACGACAGCCACGGCACATGGACGTGCACATTTGCTGTTGTTTTCTCGTGGAATTACAAACAAGAAACTGAAGTTTCTAAGTTCTCTCTTCAGTACTTTCTCCCCTGGTGAACTCTCCCGGTGAAGTGACGTGGGTGGAAGCTTGAGCTGGCCGTCTACAACAGAAAATCCCCCCCAGACTCTTTCAGCACCAACTGGTACTCGGGCACGAACTGCATGTACATGACCTCAGGCGTCCCCGTGCCCTCTTTCGTGTACCGCGCCTCCTCGTCGTCGACAATGGTCTTTCCGAGACCGGAAGCGGCGCCGTTCGACCCGGGAGCGACGGCGGCCTCGACGAGGAGTTGCGCGTGGCAGGCCCTCTCTAAAGCGATGAAGAAAGCTGCCGCCTCGGCTACGGTGCCGCCGCAGGTTAGGAGGCCGTGGTTCTGGAGGATGAGGTTTTTGTTGGTTGGGCCGAGGTGGTCTGCTATGCGTTTCCCTTCCTCTGCGGCGAGGACGACGCCGCCGAAGGAGGGGTAGATTGAGAGGTCGTTGTAGAACATGCAGCTGTCCTGGTTCAGCATGTCGATGGGGCGGCCGAAGGTGCTCCACGCCCGGCCGTGGGGGGAGTGCATGTGGCACGCGGCGTTGACGTCCGGGCGCGCCGAGTGCAGGGCCGAGTGGATCATGAAGCCTGCCGTGTTTACGGGCCCGGGGCCGCCGCCTAGGCGGGTGCCGTGGGAGTCGATGTGCACCATGTCTGAGACTTTGAGGACGGCGAAGTGGACTGCGTAGGGGTTTATCCAGAACGTTTCTGGGTCTACGGGGTCTTTTTTGATTTCTGGTTAGTCTTTTGACAGGTTGAAGGAAGATGTGATAGGGGAAGGGGAGGAGTATGGGAGAAGGAGAGGGAGATACCTCTGAGACTGATGTGTCCGCTGGCACCGTCCGAGAAGCCCAGCCGGGCGAAGATGCGGAATGCCGCGGCCATTTGTTCCAGCTGCCAGCGCCGGGCGGCTTCCTTGGTCTCGGGGACGGGGATCTCGTGGAGGCGTTTGAGTTTGCCGGTCGAGATGCCCGAGTCCAGCGCCGATACGGGGCCGCCGGAGGCCGGAGGTGCTGTTGCGCTGGGGGACATTGTGTAAGGTGATCGGGACTTGAGTTGTGAGAAGTTTCGGGTTTGGAGGAGCGTTGTCAAGTATCTTGGGTTTCTCATTCCTTGCGTTTCTCTATCTTGCGAGGTATTCTAATTATTCCAGTTGGTTTTCACGGCTACATTGACGACTATGCGGGGACTGTTCGATGAGGTGATCTCAGGGCGGTTACTCCGCACCATCGGATCCGCGTTGGATGAGGGGATAAGAGGGGGATAACGGATAAGCGGATACGCGACATCGGCGACGGCTAGGGACGGAGCTTTGGATCATTGATGACCAACAGAGAGGTCATAGACACACGCCCTCTTCGGCATCTCATTCTCGCCCGAACTTCCGATCCAAGTTCAAAACACCCACCCCCTCTATTCCCCAAAAGTGACGTACTTTATACGCTGCTTATCGGCCGAGCAAGTAGATCTAGATTCGGCAGGAGCCGCTGATTGCTGAGCCGCGCTCAGGTGACCTCGGTCAGAGAAGGTTGTCGTCGGGCATTGGAGTTAGGTTTTACCTAATTTTGGAACGATTGTTGATGGGAGCTTTTTTTTCGGGTACGGGATTCCGGAAGTGGGAATGTCATGTGAAGAGGAGAGAAGGTGGTATATCGTCGCATGACCCGGGACGTAGGTCTTATCTGTGATTCCTTTTGTCTCCTTCAGATACTCAGATAGGCTTGACCCCCCGACGAGAGAATCAGCATCTGGTTAAACGCAGAAACGCGTCCCGAAGAACCGGAATGCCCTTCGTCTAACACTAAGAATCATCATTCATACCAGTGAACCACTCTCGTCATGTCATCCGGCCTCCTCTCCGTTCCCCGCCCGGGTCCCCCGGCACCTCCGAGACCCGCAGCCGAATACGTCGACGCCGACACCCTCCGGACGACTTTCGCCCTCGCCATGTCGGCCATGTACAAGGCCGAGGTGCCCCTCTACGGGGACCTCATCCGCATCGTCCGGCAGGTCAACCAAGAAGCCCAGGCGAGGAAACTCCAAGGCCTCGAGGGCTCCGCGACGATGGACGCGAGCGTCGAGCGTCTCACGCTCGAACGGCACGGCGCCATCCGCCTCGGGACACCGAGAGAGCTGCGCACCGTCCGGCGCATCTTTGCGATCCTCGGTATGCGCGCTGTGGGGTATTACGACCTCTCTGTTGCCGGGTTGCCTATGCACGCTACGTGCTTCCGGCCGACGTCGAGGGAGTCGCTGGAGAAAAACCCGTTCCGCGTGTTTACGACCTTGCTTCGTCCGGAGCTGTTAAAGTCAGGAAGAGCTCGGGCCGTGGCTTTGGAACTGCTCGAGCGACGGAACATCTTTACCAACGCCCTCATCGACATCCTAGACACCGCCGAGCAAACGCAGGGAGGACGGTTAACGTCCAACCAAGCCGAAAGCTTCGTCGTCGAGGCCCTGCGCACCTTCGGCTGGCAGCCCCTCGCCGCCGCGACGCACGACGAGTACTCCCTCCTGCGCGCCGAGCACCCGATCCTCGCGGACATAGCCTGCTTCCGGTCGTCGCACATCAACCACCTCACCCCGCGAGCCCTAGACATCGCCGCGGCGCAAAGGGCCATGATAGCTGCGGGAATGGCCGTGAAGAGCCGCATCGAGGGCCCGCCAACGAGGAGGTGTCCTATCCTGCTCCGTCAGACTAGTTTCCTAGCCCTGCAGGAGGGTATACGCTTCGCTGGGGTGGACGGGTTCGTTGATGGGTTTCACAAGGCTAGGTTTGGGGAGATTGAGGAGCGCGGGGCCGCTGTGACTGCTGCCGGGCGGAGGCTTTACGATGAGTTGCTTGAGGAGGCTACGGCTGCTGCGCGGGGGGTTGGGGATCCGGTTGCCGTGGATGCTGTGCTGAAGGAGACTTTTGAGGGGTTTCCGGACGACTGGGCTGAGTTGCGGCGCCGAGGGCTGGTTTACTCTGAGTACAGATGCACGAGAGACGGCAGAGATAAGCTTGCAGGCCTTGCGGATGTCAGCACGTCAGATCCACGCGCTCTCCTCGACAGACTGGTATCTGAAGGCGTTCTCGAAGCTCTCCCGATAACCTACGAAGATTTTCTGCCCTTCTCGGCGGCCGGCATCTTCCAGTCGAATCTCCAGTCAGGCAGCGGCCCCGGCGACTCGGCCATGGACGACGAAGCGAAGTCGGCGAAGCCGGACCTGGAGGGATACGAGACGGCTCTCGGGTGTCGCGTTCTAGATTCGAATGAGTTGTACGCGCAGGCAGAACAACGGAGTCTGGAGAGGTGTGCAGAAGAGCTCGGCATCAGTTTCTGAGACGTTTCTCGGTTTCTGTAGTTTTGTCGGTGAGAAGGTGTGTACGAGTTCGTGCGCGTCGCTGAAATCTTCGGACATGTATATCTTTCCGTCCTCTAATTACTCGCGGTGTCGGTTTGTCGTGCCGGTAATTTCATGGCGACGAGAGGGATTCTGCTTTCGGCGTTGCGTGTCAGTTGTTGTTGCTTAAAGCCGGGTTTCCGGCCGCCTTTTCCGACTGCTCTCGAGTTGGAGTCTGGTCACCGAGTAATAGGGCGCCTCCTGAAACATATCATGGCCAATAACCTCAGAATAAGCCTTTTGTCTCATTACGTAGCGGGAATTACACGGAACTTAATACAGTGGCCCGAATCGTGGCGCTTCATGCTGAAGGTCCCTTGCCCCTTGCCGCAGATCCCGCTCCAGCCGCCCCGTGGGCCGTCTGACTGCGGTAGAATAAGTCAAGTCGTCCGGTTTCAAGGTCTACTCCTGCAGAGGCGGCGGCGGCCCGCGGCGGCCGCTCGTCGGAGCCTGGGGGCCCATGTTCGGGCCTATGAAACTGGCCCGACGGCGGATTCGAATCCGAATCCAGGCCTTCAGTCTGCGGCATCCTGCCCGTTGTTGGATATTGTGCTGGTGGTTGTCTGTGGAGACACGAACACGGCCTGCCGATGACATGTCGTGAAAACCACGGAAGCCGTGGCCCGCTGCCGATTCCGACCGTCTCGGCCGAAGACTCGTGCGGCGACGGTAGACGCGAAAGATCGAGAGGTTGCTGAGAACTTGGGACCCGAATCTCGATGTGACAACGGCGGCTGGCCCAATCAATACAGCAACCCTGTCAAAGTCGTAAGACACTCAAAAGCACACCTGAGCAAATTATTTGCAACATCGCCCGTTTTTGGGGGATATTCCTGTGCTCTGGTGATATTAAACGCCGGCTCGATACTGCGACAAACAGATATACCTAATGCCTTCATGCAGGGTCAAATGATTAGGTCGCGTTGTTCGCGATTAAGAGGTCTCAGAGGACGTAATTTGTCACAGATTGGCTCCAATCGGCGGCCTAACAAAGTAGATAGAGCAAGCTAATCATGCCTCCAGACACTTTTTCTAGTCTCAGGAAAGACGTAAACATGCTGGACCTCTTGACCCTCAACAAGGCATTCTTGGGTCAAAGTGACTACATGTAGTATGCGGCCCTTGCATGCTTGGTCCCTACCTTGCCACCTGGCAGATGTACAAACTGGTGGTCAGCATCTCACGACAATGGCCGACAAGTCGGAACGCATGGGAAGCACATGCGTGTGTACGTATCCCGCCACTGTCTATCGGCAACTCGGATTCGGCACCTCGGATTCCGTTTGTTGCGTTGGAGGCGGGAGGATGTGCCGCTTTTGGAGAGTAAAGGCCGGGCTCGGGGAAGCACAGGGCAGGCAAACCTTCGACAGCCTTTTCTTGCAGCCATTACCAGCCATCATGGAACGCTCGCTGAGGCCAGGCCGTTTCGCAGTGAGGCTATGGGTGCCGGCTGTTTGATTTCTCCTGAATGTGCCCTCGACGCATCAATGACGGCAATAGCGATGGTAAATAGTTACTAGATCTCCGCATATGGTGAATCCGAGTACCTCGTGTTTTAACTCAAAAGAATTAAGGAGTTATGCTCGCTGATAGTTGAAACTTCGCTATTGACTTGAGATTGTGTAGCTGCGCGATGTGAAGGGGCTACCTGCTGTCAACGTTCGGAGACCTTGGATGGATAGATGTTGCTCTAGAGGGGATCGAAAAGACTCGATCCTCAGGAGTGTCCAATTCCCAGCTAATCCCGTTCCCCGTGATGGCGTGCCGGCATTACCGGACGCCGGTGATCGTGCCACTCGAATCCCGGCTGTCATCGGGCCGTCCAGCGTCTGTCGGTCCCTTTCCACAGGCCAACCTCATCACGGAAAGGTGCCCACTCAGCCTCCGATGACAATCGTTGGTCATGAGCTGTCAATTTGTCATGGTCGCCCGTAATAGGGGCCGCTTCTGGCATAGACGAGGAGAAAACTAGGAACGCCATAAGCACCCAAAGTCCATGACGATGGCGAAGCAGTTGTGGCTTCTGCGCCTGGAAGTTCGGTAAACGGTGACTCCCCGCTGGAGAGTCGGTGTGAGACATCTAGTTTCCAGACATTTCCGTTTGCGGAGGCGCGAGGTAATACTGGACACTGTCTCTGTCAGACTCGTTCAGACCTAGAGAGTCAGAAGAAGACGCTTGTTCTCTTATTCAACGACGGGCAATTAGGATATATGCCACTGGTACAGAAGACCCTGCAACGGCTAGGTAACTTCTTCCTCGGGCTAATTCTTTCCCTTGAGTCAACACGAACAGTACGGTTGGCCTTAAGGTGGCTCCTTAGTAATCTGCGTTCCTTCGGCGATTCTCTTGCCAATGATCGTGGCAACGCAAGTTGAACGATATGGATAACTATCGTCCATCAAGATAGAACACAAAGTCGATGAGTTGATGCATGTGATGATTACTATGGATCGTGCCGTTCGGGAATAGAATCCCGCGAGGTTGTCTCCAAGCGAGAGAAGAGAAAGCCCAGAAGCCGCAAACCGCAAACGTTGCCCGCCTCTCAAGGCGCAGTTCGAATGGTTCCCGATCTCCCCGCAAGCTCCCCGCAAGGCTGTCCAACGGCGCTATTCAATAATAGAGTCAAGTTTTGTCGTCGTCGTAGACTAATAGAAATATTCCCTTCGGTGTATCAAATGCAACAACAAGCGCCATCGAAAACGCCCCTGCAGACGTTTTGGGGTACGAGTCGCGAGAGCTTCGTTTCTCCCGAGCTTAGCCTGACGGAATACTGACTAGGTGCGAGCACACGTATTGCAGACAGTCTCCCCCTTTGACTCAACAGGGGCAAACGCTCCGGGAGTGACGGCAACCATGTTTTAGTCGATTACGAGATGGCCAGCCGCCTTCCAGATCACTCAGCTCCTTCGGGGGCCTTGTGGCTGGGCGGGATCTACTTTAGCGCTTACGTAGATCTCTCCCGGATTCCTGGAGAGAAATGATCCGATTGAATGCCCTCTCCATTTCCGTTTCCGTAAGGTGTTAGGAGCTCCACGCACGCTCCCAAGGTCTTTGTGTGGGCTATTAGTCGTCCCATCTACACGGGCTTGGGTTTATGTCTCAGCCCCGACCCCTATCCCACCGGGAGTTGAGGGCGGGTGCAACCAGACCTTTCCATTCCTTCGGGCCTGCCAGATTCCTTCTTCAACTGCTTCTTTCTTGGGGGAGGAGGGCCAAGGGGGCCTCGGCGTAGGGCTTGTCTGCGCAAGAACCGAGCGACAAGGAGGAGCCCAGGTGCTCAGGGCCTGGGAGGACCGTGGCCCTTGGCGAGAAGCTGAATAACAAGCTTTCCTTTCAGCCAAGGAGAAAATCGGACGGGGGAAAAGAAGCCTTCGCTCTCAGACAGCTCGCTATGCCTATCGCGTCGATTCCTGCCAGTGCAACCGCGCGACTCTCGAGCCCTTCTAGAACAAAGTTTTGGGGGTTTCATCTTGTCATTCCCCTCCTCAGACGGAGGTGGCGTAACGGGGGGAGAGAGCAAAGTAAAAATCATCATGTGTCCCCCCTCTTCCATCTTAGGATCGTTTCCTCTTTTACGTTTCTCCACCTCGTTGCATCGATCGTGAAAAGCGACTGACGACGACGACGATCGACAACAATAACGAGACCGAACAACATAGCGGACCATTCGACGACAAACGACGAACGGTGCTGTGCCATGTCTACGAATCTTCAATGACTGAACCCCCGCGTCGGCAAACGCATGATGCACCTGCTGTATAAGGCATTATTGACGAGTACGACGACGACGCCGACGATATCGCTTCCGTTCCTCCCGCGCGATGCCGGCTCGGCAGACGATGTCGATGGCATGGACCATAGTATCGGAGGCATTATCGTCGCCTCGGTCGTCCCGGCGACGGCCATCTCGACCATGTTTGCGCTGTCGCGGCTGTTTGTGAGGGGTTGGATCCAGAAGCGGGTTCATTTCGACGACGGGATTCTGCTCGCGGCGGTGGTACGGTTCCTCTCGACTTCCGGCGACGTGGGATTACGATGGCTGAACTATTGTTGCAGGTCTCTGGATGGACATCGACGGCGACGACATTGAAGGCGGTATCGATCGGGCACGGCCGGCATGTGGCGCTCCTCAACGATATGCAGAAAGAGGCGATCCTGCATTGGACCATTATGGCCTTCTCGTTCGGCATCTTTGCCCTCGTGCTACCGAAGTTGGCCGTCGTTGCCCTCATCAACCGGCTCCTGCAGCCGAAGCGCGCGCAACGCGTGTTCCTGTGGGCGCTCGGGGTGTTTTGCGGGCTGGCACTGATCGGGAATGTGGTCGGGCTGTACTCGCAGTGTTCGCCGGTGCAAGATGAGATGTCGTTCATGACGAAGGCGTGTCTGGGGCCTGACATGGCTGTGGAGTATTCAATATCTACGAGTGGTGAGTATCGGCTTCTATCCGGTGTGTACAGGAAAGACGCTGACGTGCTCTAGCAATATCGGCGGCTACGAATGCGTATTTGGCGGTTTATGTTGCGTTGTCTATTCGCAAGGTACACTTTGCGAGGAGGAAAAAAATTGGGTTGGCGATATCTCTAGTCTTGGGACTTGTGTGAGTATCCAAGCTTGATGGAGGTCTTACACCACGATAACTAATTCATGTCTAGTGCTCTCTTTACAGCCATCTTCAAGTGCACGAGACTAAAGTCTCTGGGGAGCCCCGATTTTACTTGTGAGAAATTCTGACCAGTCTCAAACGACTTTTGATGTTAATAACCACACAGACGACGCTGCAGATCTCGTAATCTGGACCAGCCTCGAAGCCGACGTGGTGATCATGGCGGCATGCATACCGGCCATGCAGCCCCTCGTCGACTACTTATTTCCGCACCCGAGCGACTCATCTTCGAGCTCGATTACGACGCCAGCGTCACCGACGTCTATCACCCCGCGCAAGAAGTTATGGAGCATCAGTCACGACCCGGAAGCGGCACGCGAGATGTACGAGACGGAGTTACAGATATCCGAGATGATTATGGTGGAGCGCGAATTCCAGATCAACGTGACGACGAGCACGCAGCGGGAGTGGTCACCGACGACGAATCCGTCGGCGGTGAAGGAAGACGAGAAGTTCCGGGTGATGAAAGACCACGGGCCGGACGGAGTGGTCACGACGACGGTGGTGGTGATGACGTCGGCCCCCGTCGATATTGCGAGATTCCCTACCGGTACGCAGGTTCCTACGGGTACCCAAGCGTAAGCACACGAATTATTCTAATGATACATACACACATACATGTCATACATACCCCTTAATAGACTTGACGAATCACTCACGAAAAGCAACGACTTAACGTTTGTTTCGACTGAAGGGTTGCTTTACACGAAGGCTTCTTTAACGTTGATGGTTGCACTGACTCGGACTCTATCCACCTCCATCGCCTAACTCCCCGAACCACAACACCCACTCAGAGAACAGCACGTTAGTCAACTTGTGGCTCTCACGGAGCAAGCCCCACGAGTGGCACTTGTCTTCGTGGCTCAGTTGGTAGAGCGTTGGTCTCATATTTTCGCAATGAATATGACTCTGTCTTGAGATGGAGATATCCAAAGGTCGTGAGTTCGAGCCTCACCGAGGACATCTTTTTGCATTTCTAGCGCTCGATCATCACTTGATGAGCTTGCGCTTCTCTTTTGGTGTTTCCGGGCCTAGGCTAGGCGCCGTCAGAACCGACCCCGTCTGAGCTTCCGCACGAGCAAACGAGTAAAGCTCGAGCCTATCTATTTTCAAGGTTCTTCCTCGCACGGTTCTCCGAAGTCTTCGGGTCCAACAGGTACCGGCCGGTCTTTATCAGATCTCTGTTGCTCCGTCATGCTTTCTATCAGACTGTATGTATGCAACAACCTCTTTCTTTTCTCACGTTGTTCAAACGGTCAGTACGGATGGATACCAGCCGAGGCTCTAAAGCCAGTGAAGGAGCGCTGGGGCCCGCTATGGCACTGACGTACGAA
The DNA here is from genome assembly GCA_014235945.1 of Colletotrichum plurivorum. Lineage (NCBI taxonomy): Eukaryota > Fungi > Ascomycota > Sordariomycetes > Glomerellales > Glomerellaceae > Colletotrichum > Colletotrichum plurivorum. Next base: position 40,596 of record WIGO01000270.1, read on the forward strand.
TCTTTGCGGGACCACCGGCGAACGACAGGCTCAGCACGTCAAGCCAAGGTTCTTGCTCGCCTGAAATGACTCGCGCCTAAGAGTTGTCCATGTCTCACTCGGGCGTTTGTAGAGTCCGAAGCTCGTCGAAAAAGTATGAAGAACGAAAACATCATATCCAAAGGTCTGAGGATGGTGAATATAACATTTACAGCAGTCCTTATCAACCACAAAATCCCCCAAGGCCGGATAAGTCGGGACGCATGCTAAGCCCAGCCCTCGGCTACGTAGAAGATGGGGCCTTCTTCAGCGGCCAAGATTGAAGCTTCGCCATTCCACGTGTCATTTAATTGGAGCAGCGGTGTGTGCTTGTTGTCTGTGAACCGCAGCAAACGCGTCACGGTCGGGACACTGGCCCCGACCGTGTGTATCTTTCACCCACCAGCCTCAAAACCACGCACAGCTTCGCCGTAAAAGATGAGGGCGTTTTTCTCGCAGGCAAAGAAGAAGATCGAGGCCGAGATCGCGGCTATCACCGGCGACGATGACGACAAGCCGGCCCAGCAGCAGCAGCCGCCTCCGCCGGAGCACTACCAGCAAGCTCCGAGGGCTGTCTTTGCTCATTTCATGGTACGCCACCGCAACCCGCAACCACCCCACCTTCTGTTTCCTCTTCGAATGAGATAAGGAGAGGATTTCCGGCGGCTTCGTCCAAACTTTACTGACGAACGGCGCAACGCTTAGCTGAGCAACACATGCGACTACACTGTCGATGAGTACAAGGTGGACATCGGACTCGCCCAGGAGGCTCATATCGACGGCTTCGTCGTCAACTTTGGCATCCACGAGGAGGCCATCGCCAAGCTCCCCGAGTTCTTCTTCGCCGCCGAGCAGACGGGCTTCAAGCTGCTGCTGTCCTTCGACTACGAGGGCGCCGGCGCATGGCCTAAGGAGCGCGTCATCGAGCTGCTCACCCGGGTAAGTTGCCGTGCGAAGCGACGAGAAGAGATAAGGCTGACCTCATGCTCGTAGTTCACACCCTCCCCCGCGTACTTCCGCCGCGGATGGCAGCCGCTGGTGTCCACCTTCGAGGGCCCCGGCAATGCCGCCGACTGGCATGACATCAAGGCTGCGACCGGCTGCTTCTTCATGCCCTCCTTCTCTTCCATCGGTGCTGAGAACGCCGTTAACACGGGTGTCACCGATGGTCTGTTCAGCTGGGCCGCATGGCCTCACGGCAACAGCCGGAAGATGGACCCCGAGCTGGACCGGTCGTACCGCCACTTCCTCGGCCACCGGCCCTACATGGTCGCCGTGTCTCCGTGGTTCTACACGAACCTGCCCACGTGGAACAAGAACTGGACCTGGAAGAGCGACGACCTGTGGAACGACCGCTGGAACGAAATTCTGTCTCTGAGGCCCGAATACGTGCAAATCGTAAGTAACCGTTGTCCCCTTCTCTGCGAGCGAATATGAGATGAGCCAAGTTTGACTGACACCTCCCAGATCTCGTGGAACGACTTTGGAGAGTCCCACTACATCGGCCCCCTCCACGAGAAGCAGTTCGGCGCCTTCGAGTTCGGCAAGGCCCCCTTCAACTACGTCCGCGACATGCCCCACGACGGCTGGCGGCTGCTCCTTCCCTTCCTGATCGACCTGTACAAGAACGGCACCGCCGCCGTCCACCGCGAGGGCCTCGTGACCTGGTATCGCCTGCATCCGGGCCACGCCGGCGACAGCGGCGGCACGACCGGCAACACGCCCAGCCACGGCCAGGAGCTGTTCCACCCGGCCGAGATCGTCGAGGACAAGGTCGTCTTCTCGGCGCTGCTAACGGGACAGGCGTCCGTGACGGTCAGCATCGGCGGCGTGGCGAGCCAGGGGTCTTGGGATGATGATGGTGTGCCGGCTGGGGGTGTTGGAGTGTACCATGGAAGTGTGCCGTTTGATGGCCGGCTTGGTGAGGTTGTTGTCACGGTTCACCGGGGCAATGAAATTGTGGCTCAGGTGCAGGGGCGGCATATCACGGAGGAGTGCACGCAGGGTGTGAACAACTGGAACGCCTGGGTTGGAGGTTCCATGTCGCAGGCCGGGACCTACGCCGTCGCTCACCTAGGGTAAAGATACAAAAAATTAGAGTAAGTTATCCGAGACTCTCAATCAACAAAAATATTAGATGTACTTATTGTACAATAATTGAGGGGTCTCTAAGAATTCAAACCTCTGTTTCCAACCTATCTTGATTCGCGGTAGATAAAGACCAAGCGTGCGAAGATTCATACAACCTGCCTGATACCCGGAGAGATATCTTCCAACTTGGCAAGTAGCTCTTCCCATAACTGCTTTTGAATCTTCAGTCCCTCTTCGCTCGTGGCCAGCGCCGACGCACTTCAATTGTCAAGAGTCAGCTGAAAAAGTCCCACATCCCAATATCAGGGTGTATCGGGCGTGATGTCTTACCTTCCTACTTTGCCATCATCGAGGTATTGCCCGTTTGTCTCTTGCCCTCCCTCAGCTGCCAGAACGACTGTCCGGCTGGCCTGCTCGGCCGTCCTCGCGACCAACCAGAAAACGACCCGAATAACCTTGCCGTGAATGTAACCGACATTCCTAGCCACCTCGGAGTGTGCCAGTCCAGGGTTCGCGACGGAAACCACCACATTCCCCGGTTTGTCACCGCTCGAGATCTTGTCGGCAAGTTCTCGGGCCAACAAGAGCTGCATGAGCTTGGAGACATTGTATCTGGTGAAAGCAAGCCATGATTTAGCCACGAAAGCAAAAGAGCCAATGAGAAGAGGCGACGTTACCTGTCGTACATATTCGCGTTCTCTTCCACTGCAAGGTCCTTAAAGATTTGAGGGCTCTTCCGCTCTGGGAACATGGCTTGGGCATGACCCAGGGAGCCGGTGAACGTAAGAACGGTCTCCTTGTCGAATTTCACGGACGTCTCCCGCAGTTTCGGCAGAGCGAGCAGCGACAGCAGAAGCGTGCTGACGACGTTGACCGTGATGAGGATGTCGTCCTCATCGGCCCGCACGAAGTTGTACATCATCACGCCAGCGTTGTTCGCGAGAATGTCCAGCCGATCGAGACTACCCAGGCGCCTCCCGAACCTCAAGACGCTGTCGTATGATGAGAGGTCCAGCTCCCAGACTTCCGTGACGCCCTTCCGGCCCATGGACTCCTCGATCGCGGCGGCGGCGGCTTCGCCCTTGGGTATACTGCGGACGGCTAGAATAACCTTGGAAGCGTCGAGGCGGACGAGGTGGTGCGCGATCTCCAGTCCGATGCCCGTGTTGGAGCCGGTTACGATGATGGTCTGACCGGTGAACTTCTTGGTCGGAGTTGGGACCTCGACCCAGAGCTGGGAGCGGAGGAACTGGAAGACGGATGGCATTTCGAGGTTTGCCAGAGTCGTATGGACTGATTCGACGTGAGGAAATGATCAGCAGAAACTGAATGACAACCACCTTCAAGTCAATAGAAGAGCAGTGATTTTGCTTCGAGACGCAGCGGCAGAGGGTGACTTTAGTATTGAACTTCTGATGTGATCTGATGCGGGGAACTTCCACCGGTTTGCCCGTGGCGCGACATGTCACATTAATGAAAGAGGCGGGTTTCCGCCAAGTCCTCGCATGTGCTCCCGGCGGTTGCGCCGCAAGCCTGCCGAAGCGAGATGGAGTTTTGCGCATGTATCGATTTCTAGTAAGACATATCTTGACTGGTCATCACATTAACTAGATACCCGAAGTTTTCGTAGTTCTTACTCTGGAAGGGCCCTTTAGTGACCAGCGAACATTCTCCGGCTACCCAAGAGAAAGTTTAGCCTCTTTCGATCCCCTCGTGGATGTATTCAACTGGCAGCCATAAAGGCTCTATTTCTTGTTGAAATTCTATAGATTAGGTGGCTGGAGAATCTCGGTATTTGACATAACCAGTGGAAAAAGGCCATTTTCTAGAATATGGCAGCTTCGTAGGAGTTGGTTTAGGGCAAGCTCTAGGAAGTGTCTTTGCAGCACCGTACGATATGGAACAACAGACAAAAGAAATGAAAACTAGACTCATCATGGATGAAGCCGTCGCTCGTGGAGGACGCGTGTCTAGAAATCGTTCAGCTTTCACGCCCGGGACGCGGGCTTCATCGGCGGAGCTCCGCCCGGAGTGGGGCCGTGGCGTCGGGCCTTCCGCGTCAGCAAAACGGCCGACCGGGAGACCGCCTGATCGTTCGGGATGTTGCCTTTCCTCCGACACCCGCTGTAGATATTTCATTATCCAACACCCAATTGTCAAAAATGTGCTCAGAGTGTCTTGGCGATGCAGCTAATGCAAATCAGACATGCCGTCAAGGTTCCACCTCCCGGGCCACGTATCCGAAGCGTGAGAAGTCTCCGAAAATCCTCCGTGCAACTGCATATAATGACGACTGTATAGTGGCACGGCCCTTTCTCTCTTGAGACCATACCTCCATCAGAATCATTACTTCTCTCTTATTCTTGACGTCAATCGTTCAAAGTATCCAAGAATGGCCGACCCTAACAAGAAGCCCCTCGACCACTTCAATGAGATCGCCCACTCCTACGAGAAGAGCACCGGCGGCTGCACCCGCGAGCTAGCGGAGCGCTTCGTGCCTCTCCTAAATATCACGAGCGACTCGGTCATCCTCGACAATGCCTGCGGCACCGGAATCGTCACCGACATCCTCGTCAACAAGTTCGGGCTGGGCAAAGGCCCTACGATCCACGCCGTCGACGGGTCATCAAAGATGGTAGAGATCGTCGAGGCGAGGTTCCTCGGAAACAAAAACGTCACCACCGCGACTATTCCCGGCGAAGACCTTGGCTTTCCCGACGAGACTTTCACACACTCCGTCACGAACCTCGGGTTCCTCTTTTTCGATGACGCGCAGAAGGGCGCGGCGGAGGTCTGGCGTACGTTAAGGCCCGGTGGGGTCGCCGTTGTAACGAACTGGGAGGAGCTCGGGTACCTCCCGATCCTCCGGCGGTTGCAGCGCGAGATCCACCCCGAGAACGAACCATTCGACGTTCCCGTCGGGCGGGACTGGTTCAGGCCGGCGCACACCGAAGAGGTCCTGCGGTCCGGAGGGTTCCAGGACGTGGGGCTTCAGGCCATGACCGTTCACTGGGGGGCGGAGAGCGTGGAGGAGGTGGCGTCCTCGCTGGCGCAGATGTTCGGGCCCGCCGTGTTCAAGGAGTGGAGCGAGGAGGAGAAGGAGAAGGCTATTCAGCTTCTACCGTCGATTTTGAGAGAGGAAACTGTGTCTCTGGAGAGGGACGGCCGACCCTGTGTTGGGGTCCGGATGAAGGCTATCGTGGCTGTATGCAAGAAATAGGTTTCACTCTGTCATACTTTGGGAACATGGAGTTAGGGAGCCTTCGACGCAAATAGAAGATCTAGAGCCAAAGTTGGGATAGACTGAGTTTTCAATTGCTTTAATGTCACCGAGAGCTGCTTTATTGAATTGACTAGTATGAAATAAAGGTTACGAAGGAGGATGAGATTAATGGACTAAATTTCAAAATGAAGAAATAAACTAAAGTCAACTACCTTATGCTAGTAGCCCACGGACATGGCAATAACACTGACCAGCCTAGCACTTGATTTATGCTTTGGGCGTACTGAAGGTTTGGCAGACCTTAGCATAGTCCAATTATTTACCCGTAAGAATTTGTTTATATTGCATCTCTTGCAGCCCATGACGGATTCTGATCGACTCCGTACTGATTCGCTATTCCTCAAGTCGCTGCACTCGGACTTTCAGACCCCCGCTGACACGGAGTGCAGGACACGGGTTCACTAGCACAATATCCTCCTGTTCGACTTCGGGTTCGAACCTGAACTTGCTCAAAACTTCCACCAGTACCATCTTCATCTCCAGCATCGCAAAGACCCGGCCCATACAAGACCTCGGCCCGAACAGGAACGTCGCCAGCGCAAAGGGGTCCTTGGCATCGCCGGACAGGTTGTCCCAGCGATCCGGGTTGAACTCATCCACTTCGTCTCCCCAAATGGCCGGGTTACGGTTGATGATATGGGGTATCATCAGGAGCGACGTGCCCTTAGGGATAAGCGTGCCACAGACCTCGACGTCCTCAGTGGCCTCCCGGGCGGCCATGATGCCGGAGGCCTGGAAGCGGAGGTTCTCCTTGCAGAAGTTGTCGAGGTAGTGCAGGCCCTCGAGGTCCGCGTATTCCGGGCTCGGTTTGCGCGTCAGAAGCCCCTGGACCTCTGCGCGGAGCTTGTCCTGAATGTCTGGCCGGATGGACAGCCTGTTCGTCGCCCACGTCAGGGTGTTGCCCGACGTCTCGTAACCGGCAACCATGAAGTTGAGGACGTTGTCCATGATCTTGTCCTCCGGCCACGGGTCCTCGACGGACTGTTCCATAAGCATGTAAGTGAGCATGTCTGGCTCGGCGCCGATGTCGACCTTGCCGGCATTGATCTCAGCCCGTCGTTGTCCAATAATCTTTCTGATTCTGGTCCGTGTCTCGCTTATGGCGTTGTTAAACTTTCTGTTCTGCTCCAGAGGAAGATACCGGATTGCCGGGACAAATGCGCTGATGCCGACGAGCAGCAGACCAAATGGTGACGGGTCGAAGGTCTGGTGGAAAGACTGGCGAAAAATAGAGTCTTTCAGGACAACATCCATGTCCAATCCCATAGTGAATAAGACGATGACATCAAGCGTCACCCTGGCATACACATCCGACACTAAGCGAGGAGTCAGTCGTGTTTATCGTGGCAGTATCTGACAAAATCAAAAGCTGGTGTTCACCCACCATCCACTACTCCGCCTCCAGATTCGGCCAACTGGTCGAAAAGCTGAACAAGCTGCTGCGACTTTTGCTGGAACACAGGAAGCATCCGCTTGATCTTCCCAGTGCTCATCGGCGCTAAGCGAGACCAGGAATCAGTTTCTTGCCAGGGAGCAGCAAGCATGAGGGGGATAACCCACGAGAAAGGAATCTCCTCTGCGACTTGTGCTCCTCGCCTTCTGAGAATACCACTCCAACTCCGGTGATAGGAGTGATGATTCTGGTGTGAAACTTTGGCTTGATGAAGAGATCCGCCTTCGTCTGGAAGATCTCCCTGAACGCGTCGATCCTGGTGACGAGGAGGACGTCGGAGTGGCCCAACCCAATGGCCCGAATGAACCGCTCGCCCGGCCATGTCCTCATCCAAGTGGTATACGGCTCCGTGGGATCGCCGGACCGTATCTGGTTGAGCGCATGTCCAAGAAGGAAGTGGTGGTCCTGCCACCGGTTAGGCTATGAGTCTTTGACGGTCTGGTACCGGGTGGTTCAGACTTACCTTTGGCCCTGGGAGATGTCTGAGGGGAGAAACATAGAACGGATAGATGAAGATGTTGTAAGCGCCGACAACCAGATAATACGCTGCGATGCAGGCGACGAGAATCCGAGCGTAGAATTGCAGCAGGGTGAGACGCAAAGCTGGGAGAATGGCGGCAGGCAGTGTGAGAAGGATAGCGTACGGCCAGAAGCGTTGAAGGAAACCCATTGCTGACGACCTTTGAATGGAGGATCTCTCTGGAGACTTGGGAGTTTGAGGCGCTTGGGATACGGAGACTTCGGCACTTTCTCTCAGCAGAATCGGGGAAAACGATTGAAGGAAGTGAGAGCTATAGATGAGAAGAGGGGAAGCACAAATCGTACTGGATCTCATGGTGCATTAATCAAGCCGGTCAGACGATTGAAGGTCCCCCACACTGGCTTTCTTGAGTTTCCTCCCTGCGGGAGCGACACCATATGCGATACAAGGCGCTTATAGTTAAACCGCGGTTGTGTTACCCCGGGCCGGGGTTCATTGGCCCATGGAATTCAGTATCCTGGTACCCAGCGGATGCAGGTTTTCCGCCATCAAGCCATGAACTGCCCAGCAGCCTATAGATTGATGCTTATCACACAAGGTATCTGTCCCAAGAAGGAAGAAGCCTTTTGGATTCTGGCTCCATCCAAAACCACGCCACTGTAAGACCCCAGCCCACTATGCCGAGCTCACCACGACATGGATGGAACTAACTGAAGCCGGTAATGACGTGCAGCACATTGACGCGGGGGGAATATTTCCTCTCAACATGCCATGCCGGGTTTCGCAGCTTAGCTTGTGACGAAACAGGGCGCCGATTTGTTATTCCGTCTCAATAACTCAGCCCACGGTCATGTCTTTGATTACTATTGGCGGAATGTTTCAGCAACAGCCCTGCCACATGAATACAAACCCAAGAATTCAAGGTTGTTCGGTGACATGGACTGGACTTCTTAGTTCCTACTTGAGTAAGGGCTTCTTCCTCGCAGCCACGCCCCAAAGTACCAGATTAGCCCAACCGCCGGGATCCCGATTCCCAGCGCGATAAACCCAAGAACGGTAGCTGCCCAGCCGTATCCTAGGCGGTTGTACCTGGCGATTGTCAGCGAGAACATGTAGTCCGTGGAGGCTGGGGAGGGGGTACCAACATGTATGGAGCAAATATGGAAAAGGAGAATCCAGCCAGACATCGCAAGATCGAGATAGCGGCGATGGCGCTGGCGCTGTACTTTCCGTACGTGTCGACCACGTACGCGTTCACCGAACTCGTGCAAACCGTCGCGTGAAAACCGTCGCGCCGGCGACGAAGAGGGCGCAGCAGATGTTGGGCATGACCCAGTGCAGTACGGCCTCGGCCGACCAGCCGTACCAGAACAGTCCTGCGCCCAATAGGAGCGTGCCGGGACCATGACGGGGATGCGGAACTCCGGCTTCCCAACCCCGCCGTTTCGTGTCGACAGGGCTCAGTATATGCTGTCGATAGTCATGGTGTATACAGCAGTAGCCAGCGCGGAGCTGATGGCGATGGAGATGTAGCTGAGCCCGGCGATCTGAACGCTCTGATAGTAGCGATCGGTTCAGAGGGAGACGAAGTCCGCGTAGAAGATATAGGTGTTTCCGTACAGGAAGGCATTGTATAAGGCCATGACCTGGATGATTGGTTGTGTCGCCAGAAGTTTGAAAGGCCGGATTAGGTTTCTTGAAAGAACCTGAATCGTGACATTGTCAAGGTGGTCGTAATGTGTGTGGTAGGCGGTGTTACCAGTATCTTTGACGAGTTTCCACTTTCTCCTACGCAACAGGAGTGGAGGGTATGTCTCCTCGAGCATCCACAGGCCGACGAGCTGGATAAATCCGCTCAGTAAGGACGTCGCGAAGAAGGCCCAGCGCCAGGTGGTGTACTTGGCGATGAAGCCTCCCAAGATAACTCCAAAGAGGGGACCGGCTACAGAGCACCAGCTGTAGATGGCGATGTCTCTGCCACGATCTTTTGGTCTGAACATGTCGCCAATAGTCCCGCCGCCGATCTAGACAATCATTAAACTCCACGTTCAAGTACTGAGATTCCAAACATAAGGCTGGTAACCTACTCCCAGAGTAGCGCTTGCGAACAACCCAGGGACGAACCGCAACGCAATAATTGCCTCCTTTGTACGTGACGCCCCGCGAACGGCGTTGAATACGGTATACAGCAGGTTCCAAGACTGTATGGCTCTCATGCGTCCAAACGTCTCAGACAGGGGGCTCGCTATCAGCGGCCCGATGGCGAACCCCAAGAGGAAGACTGACAGACCCATCTCTTGCGTTGCGGGGTTCTCGATGTCGAGTTCTGCGGATATCGCAGGCAAGGTTGGCGCAACTAGACTGACGGCGAAGAGACTGATGAAGACAAACAAAGACATGCCAAATGTCGCCTTTGCCTTTCTTCTCATCTTCCACTTCTTCGGGTTGCCGGGGTCTGTTTCTTCGTCTTGCCATGTCACCTGGGATAATGAGGTTAGCGGGCAGGTCGGCATGTATCTGAAATAGTATGTACCAGGAACCCGTCGCTGTTTTCTGCGTCCTCGGTTTGGCTGGGTCCGGGCTGACCTCTCGGTCGATTGATGTAGCAGGAATTTTCGCGCTTCTCATTCCTGCGATTGTATAGCATATTTCCTTGCCCTAGGCTACCGGCGGCTTCGTTGTTGCTAGAAGCCTGCCCATTGGTCTCTCCCACGGCAATCTTGGCTAGAGGAATTTCGTTCTTTTCGATCATGATGGCAAGCTGATTGGGATAGACGAGGTAGAGTCCATGTCACGAGAAACGGTAAAGTTCCATCTGGGTGAGAAAGTCGGTCAGCATCCCAGGATGGTATGAGCAAGCCCCCAGCCCGATTGCGTGCTTCCTCGAGCTTCCGCATAAGCCACATGCAGTAAAAGGTGCGGAGGCTGGGTGACCAAGTGATGTCCAATAACACCAGATTCCATGTATTTTGAGAGACGGATAATTTATAATTGAGAGATAGACTATTCAACGTACTGAGTGATCCTGGCGTCCGTATTGACAGCATGGTGTATGAGGTATCTGTAACCTCCTCACAAACTAATGCACCACACATACGTGCGCCCCATCATCTTCCGAAGAGAGATATGACCTCATCGCAGGTGTGGACCATGAGTATCAGGGGTATATGAATGTAACTCCATTCTATTGAATGAAAGGCGTCGTTCGCACTAGCAGAACTGCAACTAGGATGATGCCTACACTAAAAACATGTAGTTATTGTCCCCTTTTGACACAGGCTCTAGCTAGTTATTCACAGCTATACTAGGCTTTATTTGTTAAGTTGCAAAGCTGAAGAAGGAAGACTAAACTAAACTAAAGAAGGCAGGATCTGTCCGTAGACTTATAGGCTATGGCAGATCTTCTAGAGTATTCCGTTGAACAGGTGGAGTTCTGCGGGTAGGATGGGGCTCCCCTTCTCGGATGTCGTGGAGTCTTCCATAAACGAAGGCATAGCCTTGAAGTGGGGCGTAGCCCGTGACACCTTTCAACGATTAGCAATCTTATGATCGATGGGACACGATCCATGTTCATCTCAACTTATTGTTCTACATGCAATAGAAACACATGTAAGCTTACGCTGATGGGCTGCATGTAACATGCAGTTCATCACCGATGTCTTGGACGGCATAGCCTATGCAAGGAGGAGGCTCAGGCTGACATGTCAGCACTTACCAGGCAACAACAAGGAAATGTCTGGCAGCCGTATACCTTGTGCTCATCCAAATCTTGGGTGTTCCACTATCCATATTCTGCTTCTTGGGCGATCCGCAGTATACCATCTCGGCCGCTATCGCTGCCTAGGTGCTTATCCCATCTACGGGACGGGATGAGCCGCTTTCTTTGCAGGGACTGGAAGCGATGACTGGGTCATGAGTTATATTTCATCTGATATACATGGTCAGCAACTGTCGTGGGGTGGTAATCCCCCTGGACAAGTCAGCCGGTTGCGATATTTCCGTATCGCAAAGTCTATGAACCGATCAACGTCGTCTGCGGTGGACATGAACCCAAACGATACTCGTACAGCCCCTACCGCACCAATCAACTGCAGGTAGTTGTCAAAAGACGCCTTCTCCAGCGTGCTCAGCGGCAGCAAAACCTCTCTGTTTAAACCAAACGCGGCCTCGCCTGCCCCGGGGTTACAGAAACAGCCTGTCCGCAACGAGATCCTTTCCGCCGCAGACTCTCTCGCCACGAGCCTCTCCTCGACCACCTTCCCCGAGACGTCCAAGAAGTTGAAGCATATCGTCCCGCCCCTCGCCTCCATCTCCTTCGGCCCGTATATCCGCACCATCGGCGAGCCGTCGTCGTGCTCGAGTCGCAGAAGCCGGCCAAGGCACCACCCCGTCAGACACCGCACCCTCGTCCCGATGAGCTCCATGCCGATGTCATCCAGCCAGTCCAGCCCGACCTGCACGTCCGGTATCGACAGGAAGTTGACCGTGCCGTCCTCGAAGGCGGCCTCGTCCTTCGCCATGGCGTGCCACGGCACCCCCACCGACGCCGCCGCGATCGTCCCGCCGGAGAACCACGGCCGCGAGGCCGCCATCCGGGCCATTGCGTCCCGCTTCACGACGAGGCAGCCGACGCCGGTTGGGTAGCCGAACAGTTTGTACCAGCTCATGATGAGAAACTGGGGCTGGCAGCCACCGGCGGCGGAGAGGTCGAGCCGTGCGGCGGGGAGGTATGCTGCGGCGTCGAGGAGCACATCATACCCTTGCTCCTGCGCGGCGGTGACCCAGGAGAGCGGATGCCGGACGCCGCTGAAGTTGCTCTGCGCTGGGTACGCGAGCAGGCCGCTGCTCCTCCGCCCGGACCGCCTCGCGGGGCCGCCGGTGACGCGGAAGAGCAGGTCCTTGCGGCGGCGCAGCGCCGTGAGCAGGTCGTCCGTATCAACCCGCAGGTCCGGCGCGCGGACGGGGACGTATACGGTCCGCGAGCGAGCCCGGCGTGCGTACTCGCGGAGCCCGTTGAGGGAGTTGTGGTTGTCGGCCGTGAGGACAAGTCTCGCCCCCCGGCGGAAGGGGTACGACTCGGCGACGAGGCGGGCGGCGCCGGTGGCGTTGGGTGTGAAGACGACAGCGTATTCTTTCGGGGAGGCGTTGAGGTGATCGAGGACGCGGGCCCTGGCCTCCTCGATGAGGCGGGTGGCGGACTGACTCGTGGGGTTGATGGAGTGCGGGTTGCCGAAGAGGTTCTGCCCCAGGCGGGACTCGTGGGCTTGGATCTGGGACTTCGCGGCGAGGCCGGCGCCGGTGAAGTCAAGGTAGAGGTGGCCCTGGTCGTCGAGGTATCGGTACTCAGTGGCCCGCAGCTCGTCCAGCCGGGACGTGGCGCCGTACTCTGGGTATGTGTCTAAGATGGATCCCATGTTGGCCGGCGGTGGCACATAGAGGTTGGAGACAAGAGGCTTGAAACTCTGCGAAAGAGGCAACAACAAGTACCGGATTATACGAAGAGCTGATAAGGAGAGCGGGAGGCGAGCCGCCGGGGTTATAAGCAATGGAATACCGGGGGCGTGGCAACCGCAGTCGAGACCTCCTCCGTGCCAAGGGGGGTGAATCCTTCAACCAATGACCAAAACAGGGCTAATGTTCGGAATCGTTGTCTTGCATCCTGGCCGGGGTGGTGAATACCTGCTCTCCACATACAGGAGGGTTGGCTGGCCACAGGCCCTTCGGGGGCTGCATCAGCCGGGTATCGGATCTCGGAATCTCCTAGTGTGTCTTTCGTAACATACCTGGCTAGCAAGACAGCTCGTGGAAGTGAGTCTGTCGTGTCTCAGGGCTGTTGATATCCTATCAGGTGATGGGCGTTGGCCCTGCTGTACAACGTGTTATTCTGACATAGTCCCTGATACATGCATCTCCATGAATGTGCGCGCCAAGCAGTGCGTCCGTCTGGTCTTGTCTTAGACGCAGGGCCCAGCCCGGGGTTGCATCATTCGGCTCGGACAATCCCTACCAGGAGGATAGATTGTTTCTGGACTATTCAGATTCTGTTGAGATGCGCATTTTAGCTGCGCACATGGTCCAGGGTGCTCTTCTAGGGTGACCAGGGTATTGTCGAGGCTGGAGGGATGGTGGTGGGACATCACTTTTAGGCTGGCTGGTGACAGCTGAGCGCGAAGGATCATGGAGCATAGCTAGCCAACTCCGCTGCACGACCAGAAGATTGGCGGGGAATTGATACCTAAATGGGGGCGGGCGGAGGATGAACAATTACACGTATGGCACGCAAGGGAGTCTTGTGTGGCGGATGGATGGATCTTTGGCAATCGTATTTTTGGAGGAACCCTCAAAGACTTTGAATGCCAGGGAGTCTTTGCGGAACGCCATCCTGTTACATCTCTATGGATGCCTAAGCAGGAATCATCCTCATACTCAAGCCATGAACCAACTAATACAAGTCTCAATCCGGATTCCGTCGCCTTGTTATGTGGCTTGTGTCTTGATTCATCAAACACGGACTTCTTCAGCAACAATGGAGGGACGGATGGCTAGGACCCTTATTATCCTGTCGATGCCCGTATCCGCGCGATCCCGCCCCCGGTCTCAATACCATTGAATGCGCCCTGACGCTCGCCACAAAGAAATCACTGACGCAGAACACGTTCAGAAACCAAACATATGCCGCTGACCTCTTTTGAGCTTTACGAGAAACCCGCAGACGACCAGTTGGCGTCGTTACTTACCCGCCCTTCCTCCGTGTGCGTCATCATCTTGGGCCCAAGGGTTGCGTCCCGTAGCACGGGTTGTGGATCGCCCCGAGGCGCTATTTGCAACGGCGCAGCCTAGCTTGGAGGGGTTGGTCAGCACCAAAGTCGATTCGGGCTTCGCGCGGGGCCGCTACGGCAAGTCAGACGAGAGAGCGAGAGATGGTGTGCGAGGTAAGATGCTTCACCCTTCAGCTCGCATGGGAGCCCGGTTCGATGGGAATGGCGAGCGGTGCAGAGTCGCTTGTTCCGGGCGGGTGATTGGATGTCTCAGCCCGTCTTCTTCTTCTCAGGCCTTGCTGGTTCTGGTTCCCAATCGAAGAACGACCACCCACCCTCCGCGACACGTTATTTGGGTCGCATACGCGGCCATGAGGCACGGCTTACCCTTCGCTACCCCGATCTGGGCCAAGTTCGTTCCCAGGGGAGGTGTTGACGCGGCGCGAATCAGACGGGATACCTGAGCCGAGGCGATGCACGACTGCATGCACGGCACCCCTGCCCACATCTCAAGAATGCTCTGGCTGGCGCGGGCAGTTGACCGGTGCCTGAACCGCCGTATCACAGCATGAGCAACTGCATTCCAACAGCATGATGAATAGCTCCGGTGACGCCCGGAATTTCGTCGCCGTGTCCTGCTGTGCCCCCGCGGACTCGTCGAGTCACCGGACACGACGGTAAGTCGCCGAGCGTGAAACTGGCGGTGACACTGCAAGGCGAAAATGACAACAATTTTCTGTATGGCGAGGGGAGTGCAGAGCGAACGGCTTCAAGGATGCCGAGAGAGATGTGCACTAGAAAGGCCGACGAAAGAAGAACCTGAAGAACCTAGTGGCCGGTAGATCGGGCTAACAGATCCCGCTATGTTAGGTCCGCACCTTAAATCGTAGGTTGGGCCATTAGCGGGAGACACGCGTGAGTCTAGACATGTTTCGACGACGGGCTGGGAGACTAGGAGAATACCAACAACTCGTCCACGAGCCGCTGGGACATGGACACGTCAAGCACCAACGAAGACTCGTGGCTGGACTTGGCATCGCGTGGATGAGAAACAGAGACCAAGATTCAGCCTCACACCAGAAGAGTTGCATTGCCATGTTGTCTGATAGTCTTATAGTCAGAAGAGCAAACAATCACAACCTTCAACTCCGAATTATTCAGGTAATCGCGCTTCAAGTCCAAATTACTAGATCGAATATTTGATGCTGGGTCAAGGATGAAGAGGTCACACAGTCCATGCATAATAGTGATCCTTTCTGCGTCTCTCGTCCGGAACCAGGTTTTCTTCTGTGTTGCGTTTCTTTTCTCCAAACTGGCCTTTCAGACGAATGCGGGAAACAATATGTTTGCTTCTCCGGTGACAATACATGCGTAGTTACAGGAACTCTTCTTCTCAATCCCTGTCCTAGGGAAGTCTCTATGCAACACTGTGCCAACGTAGTCTGTTGGCAGGGCGAAACATCAAATTACCATTGCGTTTTTTTATTTGACTTTCGGTGGCAGTACTACATTACGAGGGATCTCCGACGCCTGTTTACCAACCCTTCCACGGCACCCAGGTATCCCGCACGACATCGTCCTCGTCCACGACATAATACACGTGGAACGACGCCGCCGTGATGCACGAGTGCTGGCAGAACAGGAAGATCTTGTCGCCCACGTCGAAGTTGGCCTCGACGTCCCTGCGCTCTGGCTCGGCGTTCTTGGAGCCGGTGGCCTGCTGTTGCACTTCGCCCACGATGCCGTGCTCCTGCGACATGCGCACGACGGCCCACCCCGGCTTCCCGACGACGCTGCCGAAGCCCGGCAGGGGGCCGACCTCCTTGGACAGTGCGATCGTGCCCGCGTTGATGAGCACCTCGTTGCGCTCCGGGTACACGCTGCACACTTCGGCCGTCACCCTGACGGCCTGGTCCTGCTCCGAGACGAGGCCTGTGGCGACCTGCTGGAGGTCGTTTGTGGGGAAGTTTCCTGGGTGAGGCATGGTCAGTCCTTTTGTGCTTTGCTATTGCTGTGTGCATGCTCTTTGAGACTTACCGGCATGCAACTCGAGGGTTACGTTGTCGGGGATGGCAGTCTTCAGCGTGCCGACGACGTGAGCCGTGGGTGTCGCGCCCACGGAGAGAGTCAGCTTCTGGTCGCCGACGATGAGCTTCGCGGCGGCCAGCACCCCGTTGATCTCATCTGTCAAGAAGCCTTCGGCCTGCTCCTGCGTCCTCGCGCCGTACGAGTGTCCTGCGTGGCAGTAGAAACCGTACAGCGACGCATTCGCGGACTCGTTGACCCGGCGGATGACCTGCTGCAACCGCTCGCCACCCACGGGCAGACCGGCACGTTTCGATCCGATGTCGAGCTTGATAAAGACGTCCCACGGCGCCTGGGAAGCGTCGGGGTTCTTCTTGGCAAAGTCCTCGAGGAGCGTGATCTGCTTCTCGTGGTCGATCATGAGGAGGATCCGCGCGGTCTTGCGAAACCCGCTCAGGAATGGGAGGGCCCCGGAGCTGACGGGCAGGCCGTAGAGAATCTCGTCCAGGATGGCCTCCTCGGCGAGGGGCAGCAGGCCGCGGATCTCGGAGAGGGTTGAGGCGACGGTCTTTCGGTGCTTGCCGTTGCCGAGCATCATCCTCGTCACCTCTGTGCTCTGAAGACACGTCAGCTCCCGCCTCTTGAAAAGGTCCTTTCGTGCCCGAGTACTCACCTTGAGGGTCTTGACGTGTGGCCTGAAAGAGACTCCGGCCTTTTCCACATCGCGATGCAGAGTCTCCACGTTCTTCTTGATGGCGGGCAGGCTCAGGATGAGCGCGGGGGAAGGCAGGTCGCTGGCCTTGGTGCCGATGAACGAGCGGTGATTCTGCAGTCCGTAATCCATTTTGAATGTGAGTGTCACAGGCGTTGGTGTTGTTGTTCCTGTTCTGAGTTGTCGATGAGTTGATGTTTTGGACAAGTAGCTTGTTCTCGGGCCAGTAATGTAACAGAACCCAGACGGCGACCCGACTCGCCGAGGGAAGCCGCCGAGAACGGCGATAGGCCGATAGCGCGGCGCTGTCTGTGCCATTTTTGGCGCTGTTCGCCGGAGAACCGCCCGCCCCGCCCGCTCCGGCTCCGGCGGCTGTTAGCGCAGACCTCGCGCTGATTGGGCGCATACAGTGGTTTCCCGCGGCAGCTATCGCTGCTCGCTTGCCCGCGGCTCCTCGGAAGTCTATTTGGTGAGTCTGCGTTATTTCTCCAATAGACGAGGCAATCAATTGTGTTGTCGTGTTTGCCGACTAGTTGAATTGTGGCAAGCTGGGTCCTCAGAGACTCAGCTCAAAAAACACTGTTGTTAACCCCATAGGCTATATCCATGTCCTCGAATAGACTGCAAAGAGCGTGGATAGTCTCGGTGATTCAGGATCTTTGTGATTTGTTCTGTTCGTTTTCCCCAACATGACACATTCTTGTTGTGTGGCTCCAAGGCACTGTGTATTCAATGCCGACCTCGCTATCAGTTGAATGATATGGGAAGGTGGCTTGGAGGTACTCATGCGTGTGGCCCAGAAGATGTTATCTACCTGTTTTCCGCCGGAAAGTCTCATCGGTGTTAAAGCCACGAGCTATCTAGGAACATGCACTAATACGATGAGCCAAATCATTACAGCCTAGATAATTCATAATTCAATCTAAGTACATCCAGGGAAGCTTTTGGGGCCCAGATGCCTTTATTTCTGCCCGCATGTATGTGGGCCCGACTTAATCGTACGCAACAAGGCATAAGGCTATGAGAGACTGCGAAAGAAAGTTCCCCAACTGGCGGGTGTTATTATAGAGGAAGTTGGATATTAGTTGGAGTTGCAGGGTTCAGTTTAAGCTTCCAGTCTGCCAAGTGGGTTAGCTAGAATAAGCCTACAGACTCACATCGCCCTCAGCCCAGCCATCCTTGATATGGTCAACTATAATTGTGGCTATGAACCAATCCGGTGGATAGTTGATCAGCTTTCTAAAAGAAAGCTGTAGTGCATAACCGCTGCCTACATGCAACGTATCTCGTCTATCAATGTGGTGTGATTCATGCATGCCTCGCTTGTTTCTGGAGGAGAGATGGACAGCCTTACCTTGATGCATCCAGCTTACAGAGGATATCTATTGGCACGACGTCTACGTTTCATGATTTCTAACCGCTGACTTCAAGTCCAGATGCATCGTAGTGTGCAACTTGAAGGACTTTGGGGTGGCAATTCGCAATCAGGGCAGCTGTCATCGTAGTTTACTGTCGAAATATCCCCAGCTGCCGTGTGCCTGGTCCGAGAGCCAGAGGCAACGCCCGCAAAGAGTGGGAACCGGGCAGTTACGCACAACCCGGGTCCTTGCCTCTCAAGAACCTAAACTAT
>WIGO01000271.1:0-58421 GCA_014235945.1 Colletotrichum plurivorum
AGCGCCTTCCTGGCATCCTAGGCGCTCTGCGTGTGCATCGCTTCCAGCGCCCCTGGCCTACCACCCTTTTTGACAGCAACAAGGGACATCCCTACCCTTAGTACTGGGGTTCTCCGTGACCGGAATTAGCTACTGAGCAGATACAACAAGACACGATTAGACCCTCAAATTCGACATTTTTCTTTTAACCGCCGATCCCCTGCGAGCGGGGTACCCAGCTGTCTGTAACCAACGGGTCGTAACAGGCGGGCTCTCTTCAGGAAGACAGGGGCCGTCAGAATACACCAAATTGCCCCTAAACCTGCATACATGAAGTCGCCCTTCCTCTCTGTACATATCGAATATGAACAAATACATGAAGCCCGACATGGGAGTCACGCCCAAGTAGAAGCGTTCCGGGAAAGGGATTCTTTCTTTACTGCCAAGCGCACCGATGCAATCGTTGGCGAGAGGGGCGTCCTTCTCCGAGAGTCCGGCTTTGGCGACGAGGTTTCTGAAGCTCGCGACGCGCTCCTCTGGGTATGTTTGGCCCCAGGGAACCTTTTTGCCGCACAACCTCTGCATCCGGCGCAGCTTCTCGTAGATTTGCTCGAGAAGGATATCGTTGAAGAGTTTGCAGGTGGTTCTCAGGCGCAGCTTGTCTCGCGTGGGTAAGTGTCCAATCCAAGGACCTCGCTGAGCATCTCGGCCGGGAGCTTGTCCATGCTGACTCTGGTGGATAGTGAAGAAGATTTGGTGACGATTTGTAAGTTTTCCGAGCCGGTGTAGTGATCTTGGCTCAATCTCAAGCTGAGGGTCGCTCGATGATGTTGACTCGATGATGTTGGTCCGATGAGAGACTCTGTTGATTTCTCGAGATCAAAGTATGTCAAGGGTTTTTGTACGGACGCTGGCTACAATGAGAGGGTGTGAGAAATGAAAACCTACCAAGACGAAAAACTCTAGTTACTTGCAAATAACCTCTTGTATACCTAGGTATGTGGCCTAATGGCCTTGCAATGGCGTCGCACAGCCTTCCAAGGTGGGTAGAACACAAACTCCGGTAGATTTTATCAGCCACAATAACCATCAGGGTTTGTGGAGTAAAACGCGACTTCTCTCTGGAAAGTTTAAAGCTTGCGTTCGCATTCCCCTTTTTCCGTAATCGCCGGAAATCCAAGAGCCCACCCAATAAGTGTTTAAAAATCGCATACCGCCCACAGCGCTTCGGAAATGCTACTACGGCAGTACCCGGAAAGCCAGGCAAAGCCAAGGGCACTGTTCCGAAAACAAAGAGTCCAATGGCACTACCGAATGCAGACGAAAATATTAAAGACACGACTTGCAAGACAAGATACTGGGATACATAGAAGTATTTATATCTCTACCGCGGAAAGATACACGGAAGTAAACGAAGATGGACTGCACGCCCTCTATCTAATTGTAGACAAACTTGAGACCACTCCTTAATCACCTCAGCAGAACATGCACTCCGAATCGTCCTATGCTAAAAAGGTCCGGATCGAACCTAACCCGCGGTCAGTTGTTCGTAACCACGCCGTCTTGCGTCCAATCTGCATCGGGGCAGTCGCAGCTGTGCATAGGCACGCGCGTACGCACTCGTCCTCGTCGTGGATGCGCTCGCAGTCGTTCTTTTCGCCGCATGGGAAACCTGCAGGTAAGAGCGAGACCCCCTATCCGCGCCCCAGGGGTGCGCAATCGCGTGCCGCTTCAACACTTCGGCGTGCGCCATCTTCGGCTACTACTCGTGCAAGGAGGTGGCCGAACTTCACCTCATCAGAATTATTAATTAAGGTCTTGACAGCGCCGGGGTCTAAGAAGCTCTGATAGATATTGGGGAGTTGGGCCCACGGGTGAATCCATAGAGGGAGCAGGGGACGGAAAGGTTGTGTACGCTCAGAATTCATCACAACTCCTATTGATGTTAATCAAAAGCGGCATTCATGAATTTGTCTTGGAAGCCAATCATGGCTGCAGCAACGGAAGATGTGACTGGATGGGATGAGAGTTGTCGTTGGTTGTTGCCTCAGTTATGTTGTGCCGCGCTATCTACCTAAGACTCAAGTTTTTTATCAGACCCTATTCCCGCTCACGCTCCTCCGAAGCCTGACCTCTCTTCGACACCAACAACAACCCCATACAAACGGCTCATCTCTTCACCTTCAATGATGGCGGAAGCTGCGCCATCCACCCCGAACCAAAACCAAGCCGTTTCCAGCTACGAGTGGCGCCTCAGAAATGGCGGCGTGAGACGCTCCCGCCATATCCTACGCCTGCGCTGGCAAGCATGGGAACCCCTCTCCTCCATCCGTGTCCTCGACGACGCCGAAGATATCAACTCTCCCCAACAACGCTACATTGATGGCTCGCACACGCACCCTATCGCCGGAGAGCCACTCACCAAACCGCCCGTGTCGTCTATTGACCTCCACGTGGCCTCCATGGATCTCTGGGAGGAGGACTGGCTTGGCGAGCACGACGTCCACGGCGAATGGGACGAAGACTACGCGATCGCATCCTTCGGCGCTCGTATGGTCGCTCCCGCGCCCGGCGACGCAGAGTGGGCCCTTGTCGAGATGATGGCCGAAGATGCCGGCACCGACCCGGGCGCCGATGACTTTGAGATCCCAGCTACCAGGCGCCTCCACTGCAGCGGTCAGGACCGGCCGCCCAAGCGGCCGCCGTGCGTGACGCTACGCGCCTCGACCAATGGAGGGGTGGTCACCATTGGCGACTGGATCACCTGCGTCCACGAGATGCTCGAGCAGCAGCGGCCCGCAATCCTGGCCTCGCGCGGCCAGAAGTATGCGAGCTGCGGCGAGCCCGTCATCCTCGAGGACGAGGTCGTCTACGTCAATCCGACCAACTCCTGCGCCGGCATCTACCTCGAGGGCGAGCGGGACGTCGGCCTCCGGTTGGAGATGCCGGCACAGCCTCCCGCCGGGTGGGAGAGCTTCTGGAACGCGTCGGCCTACGAAGCGAGGAGGAGAGCGGCCCCTCCCCCCCCTACGGCCCCGAAGATGGAGGTATGCATATGTTGGAAGTCTGCTACCGAGCCCTGCCCAATCGCAACCAGGTTTGGGTCCCCCTGCTTCGCGCAGACTGCCGCGGACGTCCTTACGCCGTCGGCGACTTGGTGGAGGGTGGGATGGAATGATTACATCGGTTCTCCTCCACAAGCCAGTAGTAGTGCACAGTAGTATTTGGTCAACAAAGAGTGCTTGTGAAAGCCCTGAGTCTTGCCCTTCCAACAATACGTCGGATGGATGAAGGATGGATCAACTCATGTCTCCTCCGCAGTGGCAACCAGCTCGGCTCGGTCCAGAGGCCAATCGTGACCTGATCAACATCTCAGCCAAAAGTCCCAGTGGATTTCAATATGCTCCTCGAGAGGAGAGCCAAAGACAGGATGGCGTATTCGACCTACGGCGGCGGTGTCTCTGTCTGGACCCTGTGATCCGAACTACTTCTCGACTGTTCACTATGTTTGATAGAGACCAGAACGATATCCAGTCGATTCAGTCCCTTCGGTCTCAGTGGACTTTGTGAAATATCTACCGACGCATGAATAAGAATTATCCAACAGACACCAAGTCAACGTCTGTTACTTACTTTGGACCGCACCATCAACGCTAGTTCACTTCCACTGCTTTCTCAAGCCTATATTGCCTCTTCCGTAGAATATCAACTGTGTTACTATGGATCAAGTCGAAGGAAACGCCCAGGAACGTGTCTGATATCGAGGGCACTGGTCCAAATGTCGAAGGCGACACTCAGAACATGCCTCCTTTGCTGTTGAGACGGTCCGGGTCACCCACAGCATCAAGATGTGTACTTGAGCAACAAGAGCCGTCGGTACCTGAGGGAGTGTGGCCCGAACCCGACCACTCGCTCTTCCGACGTGGAATGGCTTCTTCACTGTGCCAAGGTTCCTATTCCTTCCCGCTTGGTCTCGGGATATTGGCCTCGGCCACCGGCATCACAAGCATCCGATCCCTCGGCGGAAGTAAGCACGACAGACGACTGACGAAGCCAAATCGAGAAGCGAATGCCGCTGATCATTTTGCCAAGCGCGGGGATGACGGAAGACCTTGGGCGAGGTGTATCCGGGCACTAAAAGTTGACGTGCGTCCCGGCTTGATCGTGCTCTGATACGCTGGGCCTATCCAAGATCAGCTCGGATGCTCCGGTGCTTCTGGGACCATTGCTACTTCCTAATACTTTACAGAGAGACCTCCTATAAAGCTGCCAATGATCTGGAAAGTCGGGAAAGCGTGTGTTGATGGCCGAGCCCGGTCGCCCGAGAGCGTGGCCCAAGTAATAGCTCGGCAGGAAAGGGGGCGAGCGAAA
Organism: Colletotrichum plurivorum; assembly: GCA_014235945.1. NCBI lineage: Eukaryota > Fungi > Ascomycota > Sordariomycetes > Glomerellales > Glomerellaceae > Colletotrichum > Colletotrichum plurivorum. The sequence continues at coordinate 4,351 of WIGO01000271.1, forward strand.
AGGCAGGACTTCCAAATACAGATATAAAAGAACTTCCGGAGCCGAATGCAAAAAGCAATGGAGCAATATCACGTCGCGCTGTTGTGTGGAATACTTTACGCATTTCAAGATGAAGTTTGCACTCCCGTTCTGCCTCTGCGCCCTCCTCGCAGAGGGCGCTGACCTCGTCAACAGAAACTTTCGCGTCAACATCGACGACAAAACGGGCGCCGTCAACGCGATCACCGACCCCAAGGCGGGCGATGTCATGAACTGGCTGAGCACCGGCTCCAACGCACCGTGGATACCGACCGGCAGCCGCTGGGGGCTGGGCTACGCCGACCTCGGCCAGGACTCGCTTCACCGTGGGTTCTGGAACTCGCCTCGGATCACAGACCGCAGCGATGCAGTCGAAGCTATTTATAATACCGGGCCCCTCGAGCTACACGTGATCCGACGCCTCGACCAGGAGGGCCAGTCTTTTACGGAAACCTACACGTTCAAGAACAAGGGCCCAGCACCCGTCGAGCTGGCGAGCAAAGGGGTGACGTCCCTGGGCATCTACGCGCCTTTCAACGATCATTACACAAACACCTCGGACTGCGTCGCGGCGCGGGCGCACGCGAACGTCTGGGCCAATGGAGGTAGTTCTTCGTGGGCCAAGATGAACCAGATGGGCGGCAGATATCGCAATCTCGGCTTCGTCCTCACGAAGGGAGCGCTCGCCGGCTACAGCGTCGAGTCGCGGGATCCGGTGACGTTGTCCAACACGCGCGGCGTTTTTATACTCCATCCAGCCATACCGACCATTCGACCGGGGGAGTCGAACACGCTCGAGTGGACGTGGTTCTGGCACGCTGGCTGGGAGGCCTTTTTCAAGCAGAGCGCAGCCCGCTCGGGGCAGTTCGTCCGCGTCGAGACGGATTCGTACACTTACGTGACGGGGGAGGCGGGCTCTATCTCCCTCAGCGGCGCGTCCATCGACTCCGAGACCAAAGTGAACGGGCAGACTATCCTGTGCGAAGACGCAGTCTGCCGATACGACTTCACCGCCGACCGACCGGGGCAGACGGCGCTTCAGATTTCCACGCGCGCGGGATACAACTCGACTATCTTCGTCAACACCGTCCCCAAGTACGACGATCTCATCGACAGCCGGACCAGATTCATCATCGAGAACCAGCAGGACCACGAGCCCGACACGCCGGCCGAGGGCGCGTACCGCGTTTTCGACAACCAGGCCAACGCGATAGTGACCTGGGACAACGGCAGCGACCGCAACCCCGGTCGGGAGCGCGTGGGCATGGGTATCCTGATGGCGCGCTGGCTGCGGAAGAACCCCGACAACGCGCAGGTTCGACGGTCGCTCGAGAAGTACTACGCCTACGTCTCGACGAAGCTGCAGGAGGACGACGGCTTCGTCCGCGACAGGCCGATCGGGATGGAGAACAGCCGGAAGCGCCTGTACAACTGGCCCTGGGTCCTGCAGCTCCACATCATCGTCGCCGGCCTCGACCTCAATCTCACGGGCCCGGTCGCCGAGAAGAGCCCGATGGAGCGCTTCATGCTGACGCTGGAGAACTTTTACGCCGAGGGTGGCGGGGAGTTATACGCCATAGGCCTCCCCATACTGGAAGCTTTGCGAGAACTAGAGAGGCACGGGAACGAGGAGTGGCTCGCGCGGGCGAGGGAACTCTTCGTTTTTCACGGAGAGAATATTGCCAAGAGGGGTCTTGACTACCCCATGTTCGAGGTTAACTTCGAGCAGTCGATCGTGGCACCGGCGGCCGTGATGCTTCTCGAGCTCTGGAGGTATACGGGAGACAGTAAGTGGTTGGAGGCCGGTAAGCTACACCTCGATACGCTGCTCCTCTTCGCTGGCAAGCAACCCGACTACCGTCTTCACGATATTTCCATCCGTCACTGGGACGGATACTGGTTCGGCAAGGATCGCATGTGGGGAGACACGTTCCCACACCACTGGAGTGCTTTGAACGCCGTTGCCCTCCATCACTACGCAAAGGGTCTGGGCGAAGGGGCCCCCGAGAGCGAGGGTCTCCTGAGGACGGCGGACGGGATCATCCGTAATAACCTCGCGGCGTTCGAGGCGGATGGGAGGGCTTCGTGTGCATACATCTACCCGGCTTCGGTGAACGGGCGGAAGGGAGACTACAAGGATCCCTACGCAAACGACCAGGATTGGGTTCTGGTGCACCTGCTGCAGCTTGAAGCTGATAGTGATGGCAGAGATTCCTGATTATGGGTGAAGTTTACGAAAACGGGCAGTTCGTGGAAGAGAAATACGGAAATATTCGATGCTATCCAACTTGAATGTATGCTTTTTGTTCTATGGGGTATTCCATTCGTGTACAATCCAAAGACTCAGTTCTAATGCTCTTTTCTCGACTTATGTGCGACAAGTTCAGGCGCAGTTGAACATCAAGAATCGGCCACCGCTGCGACCGATCAGAAGCGCAAGCCCGGAGGCAATGCCAAATTAGCCTCGGGGGCTATCCTGTCCAACTCGTCCATCCAATCCTCAAAGCCAAAGTCTTCTTTTCTCTCGTGCTCCGCGTCGGCCGAGGTCTCGGGTCCGTATTGCCACTTCACTCCGACGTCTTCTGCCGCCTGGAGCTCAGCCTCCGTGAGCCTCGCGCTCCCCAGCGCCTCGATAACTGCGCGCATCCGGGGGCCCAGCACTTTTTCAGAAACGAAACGAGGCGCGCGCTATTGCGGCACTGCTCCTGAAACCCTCCCACTAGATATTCCAGAAGCGATATCCTTTCTGAGTCCTCCTCATGAATCCCTCGAATGGCGTCCCCATCCAGGTCCTCCGCCTGTTGCTGGCCAAGCCGACAACACGTGTGTCGTAGATCCAGCGCGGTAAACGTGAAGTATCTCAGGACTGCCCCATACAGCCAGCTGTGCCGATGTTTGAACGGCTTCTTTCGCCGGGGGTAGATCAGTCGAAAGATGATCCGACAAGCATTTGCGAAAAGCTCCGGTGCCTCCTTGTATCTTCCTCCCGATATCTCCGCTCTGATACTGTCGACGATCGGTCCGATAAGCTTCGTAAAAGGTGTACAGCCTCCTGGCGAACAGTAACACGAGCAACCGTCAACGAGGCCTTCAGAGCAGACGACATCCGACACAATTTGGCGCAAGTGATATGTTAGTCGGGTCTTGGGGAAGCTGTCGTTTCTTCTAATATTTGTGCCAAGGAATTCCATGAGGTAATGTGCTATTGTCACGGTCGGCATCGATTCTCTTGGTGAAAGACCAACCTTTTCCAGGAAGGAATACGGCACGACCGACGCCAGGTCCGCACCATGATCAACCAACCAGCGGATATACGCAGCTTCTTCCTCGTTAAACTGCCACTGGTGCTCGGCAACGGGAGCTGAGACGTTCACCACGATGCGGTAGAGACCGTCGGCCGAGTTGAATCCCAGGTCGTTGAACCCCAAACTCCACGCGTAGCTGGCCGAGTCTTTGTCTTTGATATACCCGTATATCGTCGGGCTCCAGTGCCCCCATGCAGGATTCTCGCGGTCTGTACGTACTTGTAGAGCGGCCGGTATGTGACAGCCTCGGGCCTCGAGGGCTTCATGCACGTCCAATCCGTTCCGGTCCACGGCCTTGCCTCTGCGCACTCCGAGCCTCGTCAATTGCTGTGGGGAGAGATTGCCGGCCGCCAACGCTGCAAGCTCGAGACGCCTCGTTTGGAGGTGCTTCAACACGCCGCGCCTTGCTGCTCGTGGGAGCCGCTGCACACAATAATCCGAAAAGGGCGAAAAGACTTCCCGGAGGAAACGAGTATCCAAAGTGCATTCTGCCTCAAGCATCTTCTCTAGGATGGCACAACCATCGCAACAAGTCGAGTCGTCGGCGGTACAACTATGCACTTCCCTTCGCAACGCATACTCGATCGGATAATGCCCGTAGTTATCGGTGATATTGAGGTGAACAGCATCCGTACGTCGCAAAATACATTCGAGAATTCCCACATGGCCTCCCAGAGCGGCAACGTGAAGAACTTCCTGGCCGTAGCAGTTTCTCTCGAGAATTGAGGACGGGTGCTGGCTCAAGAGGCCTCGCACTTCGGCTTCATCTTTTCGCACGACTGCCATCATCAGAGGGCCAAAGTCAAAAACTATTCCCGTCAGCACTGAGCTTGCCCACCCACGGCTGAGTGATCGATCAGACAAACAACCCACTTGCGGTGTACCCAGGAATGTTCTTCAGCGAAATGTTGGAGTTGTAAGATCTCCAGCGTCTTTCGCAACTAGTAGCTTCGGCCCCGTGGTGTTTGAGTGCCGTAAAGACTTCTTGGTCTGCGTCCTTGTTCTTCAACCACCGAGAGTTGGAGATCGTAACCACTAGAGACTCGCTTCGTTTGTTAGCCTCCCGTATGCTGACCACAACTCTCGACTTGACTCTTGGCATCTTCTCGGCGAGAGATCGGATATCACTTACTTCTGGAGAAACTGTGGGTGTCTTCTACGAGTGTTGACTGGTACACCCAAAGCCATCAGAGACGCCAAGAAGCGGGCCGTGGCTTGTGCTATTTGGGAGTCCATCTAGACAAAAGGCGGCGCGGTTAGAAGTCGGTCTCCAACTTGGAAATGTCAGGTGAGGGCTGCAACTTACATCATCGGCTAATCTCGCAAAGACCACGGTGGCCAGTACGCTCTGTCCACAACCGTCGACGTCGGATGGGCTTGCCATTTTCTGGTCGTAGCACCAAAGCAGCCGCCTCCAGCATGACTCCAAGAGCCTGCGAGCTTCCTGCAGCGATGTCCTAAACGCGCCGTAGTCGTGGAGCACGTGCTGTGCCAGCGTTGCGATCTTGAAGGCAGGCGAGCGATTTCGGTCCACGGTGGCCGTCCAGTCGATGCGCTGACCAAAGGTCGACCCGCCCGCACCAAAAGAGAGGTACAACGAGACGTACACGGCGTTCTTCACGATCCTCTGAACCGCCGGGATCGCCATCCCGAATGCCGTTTTTCTTCGATGCTCTAGGGGTTTCGTCCGCGAGAGGGGGCAATCGGGTGTGTGGTAAACTGTTTGGACGATTTCCGTCTCGAAGAACAAAGGACCCCAGCTGCTCTTGTTGCGCAACAGCTTGCGTCGCCTCGTGCAGTAACAAGGGCGAAACTTGCCAGAGAAACCGCTCCATCGTCCCTCGGCGTCTTGAGGCAGGCCCTTGGCTTCTGATTGGCGCGAGGCTGATGAAAGAAGCCCATCGCACATTACTCTCAGGTCTGAAGGGCGAGCAACAAGTCGAGCTACCTGGCGGTTAGCGCTACTGTCGTCTTCAGTGCACTTGGTGGTTTGCGTAAGGAGCTCTTCAAATCTTTCAAGTCGGGTCTCGATCCTTGAAATAGCTCGATGAATGTTTTGCGTGTTCTGTTCAAGCCGAATCGATATTTCTGTAGTCTGGTCAAGGGCTTCCGAATGGTGGACCATGGCCGCCGATGTCTGTTGCGAGAAGCTCAATGGTTTCTCGTTGCCGTCCTCCGTCGTGGTTTGTGTGTCTTTCAAACGCTCATTCAAACTGGAAACGGCGGATTTCGTGGTATTGGAAACATATCTGCTCTTATTAGAACCATCTAGCAAAAAACACGACCTTGAGGGATTGGAGATTCGCTCACAGTCCAAGGGCATGTAGGCCAGTCTGGAGCACCTGGTTTGTCGATAGAAGCCGCTTCTCGAGCGCGAGGATGCTATCCTTGTGAAAGGGGAAGGCATACTTGACCACCCTGGCCTTTGCCTTTGCCGAGATCGTGGCGGCTGGAGTCGTCGGGCCTTGCAGGCGGATGACTAGGGCCTCCAGGGCCCTCAGTTCCGTCTCGCAGGCCGATATGCATGCTTCGACTGCGTCGCTCGCTGCCGCGTGTGTCTCCCTTGCTTGTGTCACGACGCTGTCGATGACGGACAAACACTGTCGTAGCGTGTGGGCCTGGTATTGCGCCGAGACGAGGTCTCGTTCCCTGCCCTTGACGGCGTCGAGATATTTCGTGATTGTGCCATAGAGCTGCAGCCCTAGAGAAAGTATTCCGACCGCGGTGCCAACCGGTTCTGCCATCTTGCCGAGGAGAGACAGATTGGGAGAGCTGCTGGGATGAGGTCGGTTCGAAGAGCAGATGTATTCTCGGTAAGAGGAGCACAGCCTCACGCTGTAATGGAGGCTTCGCTGCGTCATCGGCATTTGTTCACGTGCTGGCGATGACTGCCTGTCGCGGGGGGTAGTTCTGCATATAATCCTGTCGTCCGCATCTGCGACTGGTCAGCACAATTGAAGGCGAACGACCGTGGATAGCCATCAACCAATAGAGCCGGGGTTCGCCTCACATTGCAGACGATCATCGCTTCTTGGAATCGGACCCCAGCCAAATACCCGGCGTCCGGAGTTTGCTGGGAGATGTAGGTCGCCCAAAGTGGGAAAAAGGCATGTTCGTTGCTGTTATTGATGGTGTCGATGGGGAAGTTGGTGCTCGTGGTGTGGCGGTTTGGCCTGAATGGGTTAAGACGGTTTTCATCCTCGGCTTGTTCAGCAAAATGCTCGGTGACCAAGTCCCTAACTTACAGCTGCTAAAGTGTCTCTACAGAGTGCCTTCACGTATCCATGGATATAACGTGGAGGGCTTGTAGGTAGCCTAGGAGTAGTAGGAGCATTGTCTGTACAGTACCTACATCTGAGCAGCCATTGACCACTATTGGCCGCCTTGAGCTTCGAACACCTGAGAACATCGAGGCAGACTTACAAAGATTAGTCCTGTCGATAGATATATAAGGCAGGTGGAAGCCTACCGTTTACGGGTTGATCTCCCTTTGTCTCTTTCTGCGGCGATCAAGAGACCATCTGCCGCTCAGACGCCTACAGTAATGATTCCGTCACTTTCTGCGGCAGTATCATCATGTCTGGACTCAGTCAGCCATAGATTCTTTCGGAAACACTTCTGCAACCTTGTCACCTGCTTAGGCGTTGAGCTGCCAACCTTCATGGGGGAACTAAGTATTATTCCACACATCTAAGCTGGATATCCCACGTCCCACGAGCAGTAATACAAGTAACGACAACGACGGATTGCAGGGACGATGACGGACGATAGTAACAGTGGCAATAAATAACAACAACAGTAGTAATAAGGACAAGTAGTAGTAGTCTGGAATAATCTTAGTGCTTATTTCGTCGTTGAGTTGCTAACCTATATACAGCAAGGTAGACTGCTTGATTCCTGACCGCTCTAATAATTGATGCAATCACGTAACTAACTTCCGCAGAGAAACAGCTGACATAAGTCCCTGGCAACAAGAACAACGACAACAGAAACTTGCGCATACGTGCTCGCCAATTACCTACCAAAACGGACGAGAAGAGCTGCGGCGAGCGAGTTTCCTAGACGGTAACGCCGCCACCTTGACGCCGCAATTAACAAAAAGGAAACATGGCGGACGTTGATTTCTACTTTCGGGCCCTCTCCGGGAGAGGAGAGCCCTATTTCGCGTCAATCCGGCACCGATCCGAATGCGAGACGGTCGCAACCTCCCTTGGCGGCGCCATTCCCCGCGGAATGCAACGTCGTGGCGGCGTTGTGCTAGGCGATTTGAGATTGCGGACGGTGATCCGCCGAACGATGATCCGTATTGAATGGGACGACGTGAGAATTCTCTACGCGATGGATTCTTATAATAAGGCAAGTTCACCTCCTTCGTTGACGTTCATCTGACTGACGGGTGTGTGCCAGCAGCGTCACAATGGAGCTCACGAACCTCCTCCTCCTCCTCACCGGCATCATCGCCACGGCCTCGGCCGCGGCCGCGAGGCCCAACTGCCCCCGCGACGAGACCTTCCAGAACCCAGTCCTCTACGAAGACTACCCCGATAACGACATCTCTCGTGGCCCAGACGGCGCCTACTACTTCTCCGCCTCGAACTTCCACTACTCCCCGGGGGCGCCCATCCTCCGCTCCCTCGATCTCGTCAACTGGGAGCCCGTGGGCCACTCCATCCCGCGCATGAACTTCGGCGACGGCTACGACCTCCCGCCCGGCGGACCCCGCGCCTACCGCGGGGGCACGTGGGCCTCGACCCTCCGCTACCGCGAGAGCGACGGGCTGTGGTACTGGATCGGATGCACCAACTTCTGGATCACCTGGGTCTTCACCGCGTCCTCCGTCTCCGGGCCGTGGTACAACCGCGGCAATTTCGAATGGGGGCTGTGCATGTACGACAACGGACTGCTCATCGACGACGACGACACGATGTACGTCGTCTGGGGCAGCGGGCAGGTGCGCGTGTCGCAGCTGGCGGCGGACGGGCTGAGCGTCGTGCGGACGGAGCAGGTCCTGCAGGCCTCCGACGTCAACACGGAATCGGTCGAGGGAAATAGGATGTACAAGATCAACGGGACGTACTACATCCTCAACGACCAGCCGGGCTCGACGACGTACATCTGGAAGTCGGCCAGCCCCTGGGGTCCCTACGAGGCCAAGATCCTCGTCAAGGACGTCACGCCGCCGCTGCAGGGGGGCAACTCGCCTCACCAGGGCAGTCTGATCGAGACGCCCTCGGGAGACTGGTATTTCATGTCCTTCACCTGGGCCTACCCAGCCGGCCGCATGCCGGTCCTGGCGCCCATCACCTGGGAATCCGACGGCTTTCCGTCTCTGGTCAAAGGCTCCAACGGCGGCTGGGGATCCTCCTACCCGATGCCTCTCCCTGCCCAGCCTCTCTACAACTGGACCCGGACGTACACCTTCGACGAGGACACCCTCGGCCCGACATGGGAATGGAACCACAACCCAGACGTGGCCAGCTTCTCCGTCGGCTCGGGGCTGACGCTCCGCACGGCCAGCGTGACGGAGGACATCTACTCGGCGCGCAACACCCTCACCCACCGCATCCACGGGGAATTCCCCTCAGGCACGGTTGAAATCGACTTCAGCAATGCCGCAGACGGCGACCGCTTCGGTCTAGCTGCGTTCCGCGATCAAACAGCCTACCTCGGCATCCACCGCGTCGGGGACGCATACTTCCTGAAAGCGATACATGGAATCATCATCGACGAGTGGTCCGGCGAGCCAGTCTCCCCCGGCACGGAGGTCGCCTCCGCCCCGGTGCCGGCGGGCGCGAAGAAGGTGTGGTTCCGGGCGGAGCTAGACGCCCGGCCGACGGGCACAAAGGACGCCGTATTCTCGTACAGCTTCGACGGGGTGACGTTCACGGAGCTCGGGGGCACGTATGAGCTGTACTCTGGCTGGGCGTTCTTCATCGCGTACCGGTTTGGCATCTTCAACTTTGCGACCAAGGCTCTGGGGGGGTCGATTAAGGTTGAATCCTTTACGTCGGCCTGAGTACGAGAGATATCTGAGATTAGGGTTAGCATTCATTGACTGAAGGTATTGGATAGGGAACTATTGTTTCACATACCCAAGCTGAATAACCCACCTTCCACAAGCCGCAATAATGACGGGCAGTAGCTACAGTGACAGACGACAGCGACGATGACGGACAACAGCCGAAGTGAAATGCTCAGCCTAGGGGTGAAATGAAATCCCCCTTGTGCATGAATTAGTCAACCCCATTTCTCCCACCTCTTTGAAGCCCTTGATCAACCTCGAGTGAACAATGCCTCTGCCCCTCCCTTGTCTCCCAGTCTCTGTTCAGGAAACCATATCGTCCAAGTCTTGACGTCCTCGACCTCTCCAATCTCTACGAAAGCACCCATCGACATGGCATGAACCTCCTAACCGACATCAAAACCCCTCACAACATAACGAGGAAAACCACACACAACTCCCCCCGAAGCCATCCTTTCCGAAAAGAATGTCAAAAGCCTGGCACCAGCACGGACGAGGCAGAAAATCTCCAAACCCGGCCGGCCGGGCGACCTCATATCACGAAATCCCCGGCTGTCAGTATTAGAAACAGGGCTGTCGCTGTCGTCAAGAGGTCACCCGTACATCGGCGCAAATCACCACCGTCTTTAAGAAAGAGCAAATCCGAAGCCGGCGTTGACGATGCTTGCCGCGGGGTGTGCCCCTCCATGACATCAAGACACGGGCAGCACAACGACACACGGGAACTAAGCGAACTACTGACAAACAAACAAGAACAAGCGCCAGTCTATATATACACACAACCCCGTATCGAGAATAGCCCTTCGCCGTTAGAGTTGCCTGCAGCAAATCTGACGAGCCAACCGCATCTCCAGATGGTCGGAACAGAGTTCAGGAGGTGCATTTGCAGGACACTAGCGCACATAGTGAGCACTCGGCCGCCATTCAACAGAACGTTTGCAATGACTCGGATCCGGAGAGTTGTGAGCATCCCGACATCCCAAAGTCTAGGATGAAGGTTACGAACAGCGAAGCGTCTGAACAGCCAGCAATTTACCTTTTTTGCCCAACTCTGCTGACATGCTGTCACCGGTGCCGTACTTCCGAAAGCTCCCAAGATTCGGAATCGGAGGTCCGGTCTGCGGGGTCGACAATGTCCAACAGTGAGATAGATGGACTTCTACTCATCGTGGGATGCAGACTAGAGTGCGTGCGCGACCGTGGACCTGCAGACGAGAATCTTGACCGCAGTCTGCCCAGCAGAATAATAGGCAGGCTATTAACGGCACATACCCAATGCCCCAAGAATAGCCCAACCTAACGCCGACGGGTGAAACTTTCTTAACATTCACAGCTTATTATAGCCTGCAGCTTGCAGCCTGCAGGTTGGGGTAAGCAGCCCGGCACACGATACTAACTCTGGCAACGGCTTAATGACAGACCGATGCCAACTACGAAGTTCACACATAACCCCAGACTTGGCACTCTCGGAAGCAGAGGTGTGAACAAGCTCGCATCACCGGGCATATCCCATGTCTTCAATCATCACAAGAGCCAGGCCATGCTGCAGACCGACGGCCTGCCCGAGCCGATATGCGTGCAGTACCGCTTCTCGCAGACGGTGCCCACGGGCAAGGGCATCACGACGCACATCCGGCTGCTCAGCGTCTGCGACAAGATGCTCGCGACGGTGCACGGCGACCGCGACGTGCTGATGTGGAACCTCGCCTGCAACGCGCCGCCGCAGCGCGTCGACATCGACGTGGACATGGACCGCGTCACGGGCATCGCCTTCTCGCCGACCAGCAGCAGCGTCATCGCCCTCACCTTCGTCCTCGGCGGCGCGCACGAGGTGTGGACGTACGACTGGACGACCCGCACGCCCGAGGCGGGGCTGCAGACGGGGTCTGATTTTCACTCGGTGCAGTTCTCGCCGGACGGGCGGCTGCTCGCTTTCATATCCGGGAGGAACATCGAGGTGTGGGAGACGCTCATCAACACGCACGTAGCGACGCTGCGGGAGGGCAGGAGGAAGACGACGAGCGGGCTGCCGGGCGTGAGCAAGTTCGCCTTTACGCCGGACTCGAGGCGGATCGCGACGCTTGACGGGAACGGGCGGATGACGATTCGGGCAGCGGGAGAGGCGTCGTGGGTAGACGGGCAGGATCGGGAATCACTGGCCAAGACGGCGTGGGACGGGGTCGGGCGGGAGGCAATGCAGCTCGTGGCGGACGGACGGAGAGTGATGGCGGCGTGTCGGCAGACGGACGGGACAAACCCGTGGACGTGGCGGTTGACGACGTGGTGGCCGGAGAACGGGAGTCGGGCGGAACTCGAGATGAACGGGTGCGCGTTCGCGTGCGTGCCGCGACACGGCAACTTCGTGGCGACGGTGCAGGCCGATGGCGGGCGGTTGCGGATCCGGGACTCGAGCAGCGGCGTGTGTCTCGATCAGTCGACGCAGGGCATCGCGAAGACGGGCAAGACGCCGCTCGTCATCGCGGGAGCAATCGCCGTGGGTGACCGGGTGATGGTGACGCAGATCGCCAACGGACGGACGACGGTGTGGAAGTTGACGGCGGCCGACTAGGGCTCCGCGGTGCCCTATGAATGTAATGGCTTGCAACCCAGGTGGTTCACGTGCGTTATCGTGAGGTTCCGCGTGAAGCCCTATGCATCTACAGCGGCGAGATAAGCACGATCTCGTAGAGGTGCTCGTCGGTTCATGCGTGATCCAGTCTATACAAACATTGTGGCTTATTTTGATATCAACCGGAAGGGTGGCCGAGTTGGTTATGGCGCCAGGTTAAGGTCAGCTTAACATCTGTTTCCTGGTGGGGCAACCCGCGCGAGTTCGAGTCTCGTCCCTTTCATTTTTCCCATTTTTCCCGAGATATTCGGAGAATGGTGAAACGGACTTTCCTTTTGGACCCTCTGATGACTGATCAATCGAGAGATGCTCGGCGACATGTCCCCTTTTCCTCGCATCGGGGTGGGAACGAAGGGCATCGAAGAACGGCCGGTGGGTGGAGCTATTCCCAACGGTTCAAAGTGGAACCTCTCGGATACGAAGGACCTGTGAGAAGTTTGCATCGGTGGGGCCGGGACCGACGACTCGCCGTTGACCAACCAGGACCTCCGTTTGCAGTGCACAGACGCCCTTCTCGCCCGATTCATTCCCGGACGTGGGTCCCGACGGACGTCCACCGACCGGTGCCTTCCCTCCCAGGTGTCCAGTTATTAGGTACAGGCGGCACTGTTGCCGCTGTTAAGGGGGAATTGGGGGGTCGAATTGGCGCGTCCAGGTACTTCTGCACCATCGCTAGGGGGCCCCACACAGATGCTACACTCGCTGAAATTGTTGGAACACGCCGTCATTTAAATAAAAAAATTGCGCTGCTGCACCGTTAGCTTTTGGGGCAACGGGGGCCTTGGGTCCCCAATTGTACAGGGGCATCTGCCATTTGAGGCCTCTCACCGTCTGCATAATAGCGCATCTCACAAGGGCCTGGCAGGGTATTCACAGTTCAACCGCCATGGCCAGCTGCCTTTACCGAGGATAAGTGAGCCCGCTGATGCCTGCGGTATTATTCTGCTGGCGACGATGGACAACGCGGCTTGTGATCGGCCCCCCTCGACGAACATCGATTGCTATTCGGCGGATTATTGCTGGGTGTTCGATGTCGCTGCCAGCTGGCGCAGGGAATGCTCGGCATGGCTCGTTGGACGCTGACCGACGCATCCTTGCGATTCTTGGAAGTTGGTCGTTGGGCGGGAGGGAGCCCTTGCAAGTGTGGTCTCCAGCATCCGTATTCCATCTCTTTTGGCTTCTTGCGGTCAGAAGTCTTGACGGACTCGTCCTGCTCCGCAGTGCTCTGCCAGTGTCCATACAATTCTCTTGTCCGCCCAAAGTTTGACCATTCTGTTTCGTAATTTCTCGTTGGTCGTGTCCGATGCGGTATCCCGAGTGTCGGTGTCTTCTCGTCTAAGTCGGGATGCCAGACGCGGCATTCGAGAGGCCTAGTAGGACTGTCCACAGCGAACCTGGCAATGCTACTCCATACCGATCAGCAAAGGCCTCCAACTTCTCACCGGTTGCATGAATCCACACGTGATCGGGGCCGCGGTGTCCTCTCCGAAGCATCTCTCCAAGAATCTTCGCCGTCCTCGTACAGTAGCTACCGGAGGGACGAGATTGTGACGGTCGTTCTCTCCACTCGCAACCGCCCAAAAACGCAGTATCTGACGACTCCTCGGTAAAACGCGAGATTATCTTATCATCGGTGTCGGTATCTGGTGTTTCGACCGCGGCTGTCGGGTAAGGGGCATATCGCCTGCTGCGAGATAAGCTGATATTCTGGGGTTCTGTACGGTTCAGCGCCCCCCACGCGAGAGCCCCTATCCGACCGACCAAGAAGACAAGCGCGGCCATTCCGGATGTCAGGCTATTCTTCTCCGGTCTCCTGATGCCCTTTCGAGGCGGTTGCTGACGCCGACGAAACTCCTATCTTTCGTCAAGAGCAATCCGGGGTTCGCTGATGGGCGGAGCAGTGACATGTCACCCCGGATTTCGGTCTCGCTCTCCGCATGCCGTCGAGGTGCCTTGATACCGGAGGTTGGACGACACGCGGCTTCCCATTATCTTCGCAAGTCTCTTTCCGCATCGGCGTTTCACAAGGGTTCTGTCTGTTGAGTGTCGTATCGCCGAGAGCTAGCGTTGCGACCAGCATCGGTATGTCGGAGTCGAAGCCGTGTTACGTATCGCAATGATAGGGGTTGGCTACACTTAGTCGAGCCTCGGCTTGACTACCGCCTCGATGTTTTCCTGTTGATGATATCGAGAAGCCGAGAATTATCCATGCTTAGGTCGTCCGGGGAGACCTAGTCCATATCTTGATTCCCAGTCCATCGAGCGTCAAGATGCAGCTCCTTGCATGCAGGCGTTGATCTCTCGATAGAAACACGGTCGGTGTGCTCGGGTCTCGAGGGGTGGTGTGTTGATTCATCGACACCAATATCGTGGTCGAGGACAGGGGACTGCATCTCGGGTAGCTGCAACAGGTAGGTCGGGTGCGTGGGTTCGGTGAGTATCGCGATGGGCGGACGAGACGGTGAAGCTATCGACAGAAAAGCGAAGAACAGGAAGATGAAGAAAAGGGCGAGGAAAGGAAGGCCCTCAGGCATTAAGTACAATGTAGCCTCGCTTTGAGACTTGTAGTAGCAGGAGTAGCCTTGCCAGCCTCTTGCCTCAAGGGAAGGTGCTGACATCTGAGAAGCGACCGGAAAGTGCGAAAGTGCGAAGGTGCGAAGATGCGAAGGTGCGACGCCAGGCAGCGCCTTCCCAATGACATTACCAATCCAACATGCTCCTTCCTCCCGCGATGGTGCACTGAAACTCAGAAGCACGTGAAGTGACTTGTTACTTCCATTGGCCCTTCCCCAGAGGGCGAGGGGATTCAAACTTGGAACACCAACTCTCTCCTCCACATCATCATCTGCTTGACCGCTGCTGCGATCCATCAACCCAGAGCACCCGTCCCCGCGTGCACCCAATAACTACACTCGTCAACACTTCGAGAATTCGCTCATCCACGTTGCATTCCGACCTCATCCACAGTTGTCCCAGTCTTGGCGCCTCAACTCTACTCGAGGGAGCCGCAGCGGGGGTGTAGGTCGTCCTCCCTCCTCCCCCATGTTCCTTGCCAGCTGCTGCCGCCGCAACGTCGCCTTGCGTCGCTCTGCTGTGCTTCGCCGCATATCGACCCGGAGAATTTGAACGCAGATCTTGCCCTTCCACCAGCCTCCGCGAATCGAATCCATGACTTCGAAGCGGCGCGGCGGCGCTAAAAGCGTTTGACGTGACGGAAGCGAAGGAACAGGACCGCTTCCTTATCCTTGACGGCCTATGCCTACGCCCTGCGGGCAACAACATGCATTCGCCAGCCTTACCGACTACCGGGCTGTTTTCTGTTTGAATTCGACACGTGTTTGTCCTGCAGCTTTCCTTGCTTGTTTCGATCACTTATTGCCGAGCCGCAGCGATCCAGCCCTATGTCTTCAACGACATGCGTCTCGACGACCTGCCTCCTCTAGCACGTGTCTCGGTCAGCTCGGTGTGGTCGATCCCACCGCCGTCTCGACTCCACCCCGATCCTTTCCGCCTGCCGTCAGCAGCCCGGCGCCGCACCCTCATTGTCTATTCCGATGCGAGCGTGGCTTCCGTCATCCTGTGCTCGATGAACCGTCACGACGTTGAAAGCGATGCAAGGCTGTCGCGGATCATGCTTCCCTCCATCTCATCTCAGCCTTTCCCCGGATTCGATACGTATCGTGACAGGAGTGTGTGCCCCTCCTGTTCAGCCTGCCACACAGGGTCTCAGGGTTTTTCAGGGTGCAACAGATGGGTTATGGCGCCATCGGTGAGGCTCCCCGAAGACCCAGGTGGGCGGGACAGCGAGCAATGTGCCTGTCGCTGTCGCGTGCGCTGTGCTGCTGTGCTGCGCTTCGATCGGATGCCGTCGAAACCCCCCGGTTGACATCCTCCACCAGAGAGCCGGGTTTGGCGCAGACGTTGCGATGCTGTCCGTCGGCCTGCGGCGTCCCGGACGCACGAAGTTGTGGATGTCCATCTCGTCTGGTTTACTGTTCTAGGAATCGCCGCTTGGCTCGCACATCGACGACAAACATGAGTGGCCAGTCGGCCAAACTCCACGAGGATACCTTCGAGACTCGAGAGTCACCACCAAGTACCTATCCCGCGGCAAGCTGGCGAAAAGATACTCTTACGTACGACTCGACGTGGCCCCTAGGCTCGGTCTGGTAGGTGGGCGGCCCATCACTGGATTCTCCTCACTGACATCAGCACCATATCAGGACCACTCACAAGCTCGAAACCTCGTCCTCCGAGCCCTCCCACGGGAACTTGCAGGCCTCTCGATCCTAGCGGGCTTGGGTCGTGTCAGGGTGGTGTGGCCGGCCCCCCATGCTCATGCGAAGAAACAGCCTTGGGAGTCTGGGACGACGTTGCGGCGTCCGGGGGGAGCCCTGGCGGCGCATCTCCATCTTGCTCCATCCTCCTCCATCATCCTCCATGCCTCTCCAGTCTCCTCTCCATCCAAGCGCGCCCCGTTCAGCTCTTCCTCGAACGCTCACTCGTCCGCCGCCTCGTCCTCCACCGCCGTCGGGATCAAGACGGCTCGACGGAAGATTGAAAACGACTCCACGACTCGCGTCTGGCGAACCAACGGCTGCATGGCGTGGAGAGCCCGCTGCGTTAGTCGGGCAACGTGGGCCACATACCTACGTCATAACGGGTACCGCCCGCATGGTGCGCATTGAGCAGGTGTCGAGCATGAGGACAGATGGAGAATTGAGGACCAATTTTGCGGTCTCAGAATTCGACTTTTTTTTTTTGTCGCTTCTGCTTGGCCTTGCTGTTACTCGTCTGTCCGCCTCCCGCTCCCTGCCTCGTTCCCCTCCAACAGGACGTGGAGCACTGGAGCCTCATCCGACGACTCACTGGCTTCGCGGCTTCTCGGCGTGGACCATCTCGGCGCCGGCGGATGAGGGGGCAAACCAGGAGGCGCGTTGGGCGTTGAGAAGACATGCTGAAGACATTGGAGCAGCGCCATCCGAAGGGAACGAATCTAGTCCAACGCCTTCTGCCCCCCTGTTCCCCTCGGGCGGGCCCTGCGGAAATGCGAGAGAAGACACGAAGAATACACCAAGAATCCCGAGCTGGCGTCGCCGTGGCGTCGATCTACACTACAGTAGCTTTCAGCCAGCGAACGGCAGCCAAACGCCTGACAGCGACAGTTCCCTCGGAGTGCTGTCCGAGTGCTGTGCCCTCATCCCTCCCCTTATCCTCATCCGCCGCGTCTCTTTCCCCGGCCTGATCCAGGTCATGCGACACACACAGGCGCACATCTAGTGAACAAGGCCCGAATGTCGCGCCCAGACCAATCGGCTATCAGCTGCAAGACAAGGCAAGACAGCACAGGGCGAAATGCAAGGCAGCAGCATACCTAGCAGAGCATACTAGCTGCGGACCACAGACGATTTGAGTAGCACCGACTTCTACCGTGGCTCAAGGTCGAGACGCTCAAGCGAGGTCAATATGGTTTACGCCTGCCGTCGATAGCGCGGGACAAATTACCGCAACCAGGCCCCAGGGCCGACACCGTCTGGTCGTAAACGCGCTCTCACAGGCTGGAGGAAGAAACCTGGCCTTGGCGCCACACCAGATACGGCTGCTGCGATGCTGCCTTCGCGGGCTTTTGGTTTCAATACGGAGACCACATGCCTGCAGTCTTGTCGTCGCCGTGTCTCCTCGGCCTTACCTTGCTCAGCTCAGGCTTGCTGTGCCGCGCGACGTTGAGCGTAAGCGAGCGAGCCATCCATTGTATGTACCAGTATCCCTCCCATGCTGACGGCTCGGCAAGTCTTGAGTGTGTGGGCGGCAAAGATTTGCTGTGGCACCAGTCGAATCCACCGGGGATCCCGAGTCAGACAAGAGCCCGAGATAAACAGGCATGAGGTTGAGGGAACCTGCCCTAAAGATTACCGTCAGAATGACCGCCGCCAGGCTGTCTATCTCTGCCTCTGCACGGCAATCTTGCTGCCGCAAACCAGCAGAGGGAGCGACTAGACAAAAAGAGACAAGCCGAACACTCCACGCCCAGCTTCCAAGCACCCGCGGACACGCACACCATCCGGCCGGGTGGGCAAGGGCACTGGACAGATAGCGACAAGGCACGACTAAACAGACGCAACAAGGGGGGTGTGTCCGACAAGGGGCAGTGGGGGGAGCAAGGCAAGGACATGGACATGGGGCGTCTCTCTACATAGAGACTTCCTCATCTTCTTTCGAAGGGGGCCCCCGCATGGCCGCGCCCACATCCAATGAGATGGACGTCATTTTCTGGTCCCGGCGAACGCGACACAAGCAGCCAACTGATAGCGCAGGTTAGGGTCGTCGAAAAGTCGCAGATGTGTGGTGGACGTGGTGGTGGAAGATGGATACCGAAAGCTCCTCCAGCGTTGTGTGTGTGTGTGTGTGCATGTGCAGCACAGCGCTGAGGGACGACGCCTCAACTCAATCGACTGCTTCCCTGCAACGGCCACGGCACTCTCTGTGCGAGACTGTGTGTGTACTTGCTTGTCTCTGACGGCCTGTCAAGTCTGCCTCTCTTTTGGACCCTTGCCTATTTTTGCCTCTCTTTTTTTTCTCTTCCCCTTCTTCTCTCAATCCTTTTTAAACTCTTCATCATCCCCGTTTCCTCGGTTTTTTTTTAGACCACCTCGATCCTTAACCACCAAGGACGATCACCTCCCTCCCCCCCCTCTCTCTCGTCCGCCCTGAAATTTAAATTCATCCCTTTGGCTCCGATACTTTTGACCATCGCCTGCCGCATGTCAATTCGAGTCCTAGGCCCGTCCTCCTTTTAACCTTTTCTTTTTCCGGTCTTTGTTCTGCTCAGACTTGCAATTCGACCTTCGTCCAATCGTCCACCATGACGCAGTTTGTCTCTCAAGATCCCGGTGCCCGGGAGCACGATCTCGGCTACAACGCCAAGGTGGATGCCAAAGATGGCTTCACCACGCGCCCCTCTCGCTCCGATGATGGCTCGGCCGACAACATGCTCGAGCAGCTGGGCTACAAGCCCGAGCTCGAGCGCAACCGCTCGACCCTGCAGGTCGCCTTCATGTCCTTCGTGCTCGCGTCCATTCCTTACGGTCTGGCCACCACGATGCTGTACCCCCTGGCCGGCGGCGGTCCCGTCAACATCATTTGGGGCTGGCTCGGCGTGTCTCTGATCATCATCTGTGTCGCTGCGTCGCTCGGTGAAATCACCAGTGTTTACCCTACTGCCGGAGGTACATACCGACTTTTCTCACCCTTTTTCCGCGTATTTGCCCGGTGCTCCGTTCCGTCAGCCTGGCGCCACCCACAACGGCGGCCGGGATCCCCGATATTTTTTCTGTGCTTCGCCGGAGTGCCGCTCCCGGATGTCTCCACGTGCTAACAACCGTTTCAACAGGCGTTTACTACCAGGCTTTCATGCTCGCGCCCGCCAAATGGCGCCGCGCAGCCAGTTGGGTTTGTGGCTGGCTCTACGTCGTCGGAAACATCACAATCACTTTGGCCGTGAACTTCGGAACCGCCCTGTTCTTCGTCGCGTGCATCAACGTGTTCGAGAAGGAGCCTGATGTCGGAGTCCTTGCCGGCGAGCCGTACCAGGTTTTCCTGATCTTCTTGGGCCTCACTTTCCTGTGCAACGCCGTGTCTTCTCTCGGCAACCGCTGGCTGCCCATTCTTGATGTAAGAAAAAACAATACCTGCGGCATCTCCCCCGTGAAGTGAAGACGTGTACTAAAACTCGTGTTTCTTGCTAGACCGCTGCCATCTTCTGGACCTTTGCTGGTGTCTTTGCCATCATCATTTCCGTCCTCGTCGTCGCCAAGAACGGTCGTCATGATGCGAAATACGTCTTCACCCACTTCGAGGCCAACTCTGGCTGGACCGATGGCTGGTCTTTCATGGTCGGTCTTCTCCACGCCGGATACGCCACCTCTTCCACCGGCATGGTCATCTCGTGAGTCCCCTCAGCCGAAGGCTTTTCCCTTACCGAGCTCTGAAAGGCCTACTGACAACCCTCGAACAGCATGTGCGAAGAAGTCAAGAAGCCCTCCATCCAGGTCCCCAAGGCGCTCGTTTTCACCGTCATCCTCAACACCCTCTGCGGACTTCTCTTCCTGATCCCTCTCGTTTTCGTTCTTCCCGACATCCAGGTCCTCATCAACCTGGCTTCCGGCCAGCCCGTCCCCACCATCATCAAGAGCGCCATCGGCTCCTCGGGCGGTGCTTTCGGTCTCCTCTTCCCCCTCATGGTCCTCGCCGTCCTGTGCGGCATTGGATGCACGACCGCCGCCTCTCGCTGCACCTGGGCCTTTGCCCGTGACGGCGCCATTCCCGGCTCCCGCTGGTGGAAGGTCGTCAACCCCAAGCTGGACGTTCCCCTGAACGCCATGATGCTCAGCATGGCCGTCCAGATCATCCTCGGTCTCATCTACTTCGGCTCTAGCACTGCCTTCAACGCCTTCTCCGGCGTTGGTGTCATCTGCCTGACCGCCTCGTACGCCTGCCCCATCGCCATCAGCTTGTTCAACGGCCGCAAGCACCTGGAGGGCGCCAACTTCAACCTGGGCGCTTTTGGTGCGTTCGCTAACGTAGTCGCTCTCGGTGAGTTTTGTCGCATCCATCGTTTTCGCAGAACACAGCTAACATTGTCCAGCCTGGTCCTGCCTCGCCATGCCCCTCTTCTGCATGCCCACCTTCGTTCCCGTCACCGCCGCGACCATCAACTACGCTCCCGCCGTCTTCGTCGCCGCCTGCGCCATCTCTGGCATCTGGTACTTCGCCTGGGGCCGCAAGAACTACGCTGGTCCCCCGTCCGAGGAGGTCCAGTACTAAACTGCCAACGTCTCGACACCACACAAAAGAAGAATCGCTCGAAGAGATCCGCTGCGAATCTGCGCTACAAAGACAGAAATGTCTTTCACGACCGATTCGGGTCGCCACTACAAAATCTAGAGTATCGACAACAGACTCGACACAAATGTACACACACGGCGCTGTCGAGGGCCTCCTCTCACACTTGGAAACAGTGACACGGGAGTCACCCTCGCGGTCTGCCTGATTTTGCAGGGAGGCGCTCCGCGGAATATGGCGCATTGAGGCAACGGCTACACCAAAAAGTAAAAAAGCGGGCGAGAGAGAGAGGGCGGTTTTTGTATATACCATGATACCCAAGTGCTTAAATCCAATTCCATGAAGCAAAGACATTGTTCAGTTGTGTGGCTTTTGTTCGGTTTTGTGTTTTGTTCCTCAAGGCACATTGTTTCGACAACGACGCGCCGTGTGTTCAAGGTCCCGACTAAGGCTATCCCGAATTCCTCGAATTCTCAGAATTTTCAGAGATGCCCTCGTCGACGTCACTGAAACTACAACTTCAGCGAGCATTCCGAGGAAAGCCCGCCGGAAACACGACTAACCATCACCCCCTCTCGTCCGATCGTCCCGCAACACTGACATGCCGCGGAGAGAGGCTTTGCGAACAGGGACCACCCCCTTCTAGGATGGGGACAGCTTGAGCCCGCCAAGATTTCCCTCACTCCTCCCTTCCGTCCTCGCGGCTATCTTCCCGAATGCACCACAGGCGCCCCGTGGGGGATGGACCTTGGCCGCCAAGCCTGCTGTGGACGGGAATTTGGGGGTGGGTTTTCCGGTGCAGATCAGATCAGGGGATGAAGTTCGAAAGATTTTCAGATTGATGGGCAAATTTTAGCATGGTGAAACAGACGCAGCGAGGATATGCGCGGTAAATTACCTACACGAAGTAGAGGAAAAAGAATTTTTCTTTGGACGACGGAGGCGGTGATGTTCGGCCCCGTCGGCGGAGGTGGAGATGCCCGTTTGACGGAACTTGTCCGTATCTTGGCATCTCTCTCTCTTGCGCTTTTCACACCCGAGCTCTCCTCGGGACTTGTTTTCCTCTGACTCACGGCATTGACGAGGACCACACACACGCCACAAGTTCGTACTTCGCAGTCAGCCTTGTTTTACTGACGGGGCGAGGAAGTAGGGCCTTGGAGGTCGTAACCTGTGGAGGTGAATATTTTGTGGCGAAGCGTTTGTGGGGAGGAAGACCGAGTGGGATGATGACGTCGTAGATCCGCCCATTCCGCCCCGTATTATCCTTCTGGAAGATTTCCGGTTTTGGGAATGGAGGGGCGGGATGGAGGTTGATTTGATGGGATTCGGAGGGGGATCTGTCAGTTCTCGGGTCCTTGACCGGATGGTTGGACTCGGTGTGTTCGGTGTGATGTCCAGGGTGATGACTTGGGGAGGACATCCTTCTGTGGCATCCGAGGTAAAGACGACAGGTGTGGAAGGAATATTCTCGTCATGGACAACGCCGTGTCTATTTTATTTCCTGTCGAATCGAGAGGAGGCCCATGGTGGTCTTCAATTTCGGTATCTTCCCACCTCCGACTCGGCCCCGAGGTTCCAGCTGAACCACATCTTTCCATCACGTTGTTTGAATCACTCGCGTTGCCGTTCGACAGCGTAAACATCTCAGATAGATCGTAGCCTTCGAGATAGAAAGCAGATAGAGTGATGTTTGCGAAGAAGAAGATCTCGCTAGCCTCGGACAACACCACTGAAGCGGCAATATTCAAGCTTTCCCCTGATCTCGCAGACATTCATATCTCTGGAGGCTTACCTAAGAAGTGATCTTGCTTGGAAGTCTGCCGGAGGTATTGATACGCCAGATTCTACGTCGAAATTTCTCACGAGCCGTGACGCGGGAGCCCTTGCAGCCTCCTAGACGTGCTCGCCGGTCCGCTGCCCCAGACGTGTCGTCCCGCAGACGCCCCATGGCAATATCAAGCACCCGGGGCTGGGTGTTATTCTCGGTTGACTTCTGCAAAGCACCCTACACGATAGACTTCGGCATGAGGCGGTGAGATGACCGCAGATGCTTTGATCGATGCGAAAATGCGTGTGTGGTTTCTATTTGGGATCGTACCTGCCATTCGTAGGCGAGGGTTAAGCAGCGGGACTGCCTGATTTGATGAACCATGAGAGTCATGCGCCGTTTGTACAATCTACGGATGTTTTGAAAATCATGGGATCCGTTTCGTCAGCATCACGCTCGCCTGTGACCTCCACGACCGCGTGTGTCGGCGGATGGCTGCTGACTTGCACTCTATGGCATGGGGATGACTGGCCGGATTCTCGGATGTGTTCTATCATGTTGGGCCTGTCATGTTGGATCTCGAGACAGCCGTCCTACGACGTCGCCCTCGGAGCCTAGGATTTCACCAACGCGAATGCGTTTGTGTCCAACTCTTGAAAGCAACGTCGTGATGTGTCACAACATCCTCCTCGGACAAAGAAAATCGACACGTCGTCTACAGATATTTCGGCGTCTGTTTCTTTCACGTCATTGATCCGGTCGTCGTTGGATCCGAACAATGTTCGTGTTCGAAGGACTTTGGTGCTCCTTGGCCCCGGTCTTCTTTGCCGCGGGGCCTGAAATAAAAACAATCCATGTTTAAGGAAACGGTAGTCCTCGACGCTCGAGGAGCGACCTCGAGGTAAAAATAGCCTGTGTTATGTACGTCTCGATCTCGGCTCGAGTCACTGTGTGACAAAGAACGCCTGGGTCTTGGCACCACCCCCAGGATCGTACGAGAACCTCACGCCACCGATGGCTGCTTCGATCTGGCAAGAGAGGATTAAAATTACATGGATATCTACGATGTTCGATGTCTGACAGGCAAGCGGCAGGGTCAAATCGTAGACGCGACTTGGCTCGCGATTGGCGATGCTTGAACAGTGGCCCAGCCCGCGATGACTTCCCACCTGATGGGGGTCCGAAGAGATAGATGATGTCATGTATGAACACCTCTCAGATGAGCACGCGTTGTCACAACTGACGCCTGCTGGATTCGAATGCCCCCGAGAGGAGACGCGCGTTGGGCAGCGCCTTGCTGCCGTGGAGACGGGCCATGTTTGGATGACGGGTGAGGCCTCGGCTGCCTTTCGAGCATTGAACAACACAAGGACCGCCGTAAGACATGGCAATGAGTCACTGTGCGCTGACTTAGGTCTTCCAGTTGCTACTACGTTGCTTCACAGTGCAGGATGGACGCGGGGAGCCGTGATGCACTCTCCGGCTTCGACCCCGGCGAAGGCATGCTCCCGTCTTCCGCTGGGTCTCAAAGGATGCCACGCCGTCATATTATCTATTCTATACCGTCAAGCCTCACGTTCATCAATAATTCCATGCGGGGGACGAGCTCGAGTGATCAAGGGCTCATCTCTTCTCACCTTGAGCTCTCCGTCGACCCGGCCGAGAACCCAGACACAGCACGTAAGGGGGGAACTACGCCCTTCCCTTACCATATCTATCCAGTCATTCACCCAATATCCTTGGCCGTGCCTCCCAGCCCTGCCCAGATACCGGGCTTCTTGTTGTTAGGGCTCGAGGTTGCCCAGCAGCCCACGTGCCTCCCTAGCAACGGACTCGATGAGCCAGCCCAAAGGCCTTGTTTATTTTCCTTGCCCATGAATCAGCACTCAGACAAGCCCTAGGTACGTACTTTAACGGCCACTGGTCATTTACCTAGGTAGGCACATAGTGGTTGTGCCTACTACACACCCGCCTTTCCTCCTCTGCCCTCCTCGCCCACAAGATCTCCCACACACAAACACAAACACAAACACACACCCACACCTCACCTCACCTCGCCTTTCTTTTCCCCATCTCCAAACCCCACGATTTCATCATCAAGTTCCATCATCCCCCTCGCCACGAGACGAGAATCTATTAATCTCCTCCCTCCCTGACATTTCTTGTCTTCAAAAGTCGGCGTGGCCCACAGTGCCCATCGGGCCGACCACCATCTCACCCTGCCCTCTCGCGCTTCCCTCAGCACTCTCCAATCAATCATCATCACACAATCTCGTCCTCGGCCGAGGAAGCCACATGAGCAACTCACACCCATCTCATGCGGGTGTGGGTTGCTCTTGTGCCGCAGAGGCCGTTGGATCACCGTCGTCACGGTCATCGAGGATGGCCAGCCCCAGGTTGTGCCCACCACCGTGCCCATCCCTATCTGCCAGATAGGCGACGGCCAGATCCAGGGTCACACGACGCCCTGCGGCGAGCTTCCTCATGTTGCCAAGACACCCGGCTCCTTCGAATGGCTCAAACACCTCAGCAGCCTCTCCCTCAGTGGCGTCTTCCCCAGCAACCTCTCCCTCAGCGGCGTCTTCCCCAGCAACGTCTTCCTCACCAGTCTATTCCTTCGGCCCGGAGGTCATTGGGCTCATGCATGCCGCCTTACACTCCCCCCCGGAACTTCCGTCGCTCCCTCAAGTTTGAATCCTCGGGAGGATCATGGACGGCGACTTCTTTGAAGTTCTGGGTCTTCACACCTGGTTTAAACACATTGTCCGGTAAGTCCTCCCTTTCCATCTCGTCCACAGCGGCAGCAAATGCCGGAGAGGAGGAACATTGGCTGACGTGTTTCTCTGGCGACAGAAAAGACAGTCAACGATGGACATGAAATGTCTTCCCGGCCCACGAAGACTTGAGTCACGTTCGAACTCTTTAGTTCGAAATTTGATGTAAGTGCTCGTCCAAGGCCCCTCCTCACCAATGTTGAATGTTCATGTCTGACTCCGAGTTGCTAGTCTGGAGAAATTTCGCTCTTCGAAATTTCAGTTCCAAATGTCGTCACGCAATTCGATGATTGCGTTCTCCGCCGCCCAATTTCATCATTCCTCAGCAGTCTCTTGCCCAGCAACATCTTCCTGGCCAGACGTTTCCTCAGCAGCATCTTCCTCCCCAGGCTTTTCCTCATCAACATCTTCCTGGCCAGTCTCTT
Source organism: Colletotrichum plurivorum (assembly GCA_014235945.1). Lineage (NCBI taxonomy): Eukaryota > Fungi > Ascomycota > Sordariomycetes > Glomerellales > Glomerellaceae > Colletotrichum > Colletotrichum plurivorum. The sequence continues at coordinate 30,136 of WIGO01000271.1, forward strand.
CCCCAGCAACATCTCCCTGGAATAATTTTACATTCGAACATCCTCAGTTTCCTGTTCGGTAGCTACCGGATGCGCTCTCGAACATTGGGGGGTGGGCAGCCCCTCAGCAAGATGCCCAACTACACTCACATCAAATGGGTGCGGGTTGCTCTTGTGCTACATTTGCGTTCGAAATTCCGAAGTTCGAAAAGAAGGTGTGTAACCGGGCGCGCCCACTCATGACTTCAAGTGTCCTGGGGATCCAGACACGGAACATATTCTGTTTGGCCAGGGGGAAGTTTAACCCCAGAATATGTTTCCGTGTCTGGGGAGGATCCAGACACACTGCCTCTCAGAGATCCAGGCACAGAACATGTTCTGTGTCTGGAAATGATCCTGACGCAGACGAGGGGGGTCCCGGTGTCAAGGCCGGAGTGAGCATTAGTGGTAAGTTTCTTTCACTTGCCGGCTCCGTCTCCATTCACAAAGGTCGCAGCTAACCTGATGTCTCTTCCGCAGGGTGCCTCCCTCCGTCTCCAGCACCCATGTATACGGCGCAATGACAGGTGGCCAGCATGTCTGCGCTTCAAGACATGTCTGGTAAGTTCCCTCCCCCCTGCCATCGCGCGTTCCGTCCTGCGTGTGAAGCAATCAGGCTAATGGTACTGCAAATCTTAGGTCACCTTGAGCGTCTTTCCAAGGTTTTTCCAGGTCACCTTTGGCATGACCAAGGTCTTTGATGCTCGGGGCCCTGGCTATGGCACCCACGCCATTTGCCCCGAGCGCCACGTCACGGACACATGTGGTACCTGTGTATGATGTGGTTTTGAGCTGCACGGCCTCCTGGGAATTTTGGCAAGACTCAACGACTGCTACATGCGGCCTGAATTCGTCCACGATCGACGCCGAGGTCCTATCCGCTCCTTTATCGGCCCCGTTTCCGAATCTTCCCAAAATCAGCGACCCATGATGGCCACCAATACTTTCTGTGCCTTTGCGGTTCTTGTCGGGCTTCTATCTTTGTCCTACATAATCAACGCCAACAGACCGACGACGGCTCGGTCAATTATGCAACCACCGAGTCGTCTCGACCACCGAAGAAGGGTGGACTCACGACGAAGAAAGCAATGTTTGCGGCTGCCCTGCGAGACATCTTCTGCCTCTACATCTCCTGGCATAGCACCATGTGGATCATCATCTTTCACTCTTATCGAGTTGATCCATGGGACTGGACACTACCTTGAGAAGAACGGTTGACCAACACACTGGGGAAGTTCGTAGCTGTTCGTGGGCGGGGAAAGCGAAACCGGACAAGCCCGCCGTCCCATCGTCACGTTACCCAGGGCCGACGAAGACGGTGTCATCCACAGAACGCAAGCAAACCCAAGCTTCGGGAGGAATTGCTCGAGTAACCCTCGTTTCAATCACGACTGCAACGGTTCGGTCAATTATGCAACCACCGACGACGGATGGACTCACGACGAAGAGAGCATGGCAACATCCTGCCGAGATATGGCCCGGGTCAGAGTCTTCAGTTCTCATTGGTTTGTCCGGGTCCTTGCCGAATCAGCCTCACCGATCATTCCATGGCCATGTAGCCATCCGATCACTCTAGTCGACGTATCAGTGTTACCGCGTCAATTGACTCATCAACAACCCGAGTCTCGTTTAGAGAGAATGGCAGGGAAGAAGGCACCGTACGACAACACTTTACATGTACGCACGGCCGGATCATTTGTGCTCTCGAAGCATTTCAAAGAAGTGACGCCACGGAGGAGGTCAAGGATGGTGTCGTGTGAGAAGGTCAGAGGAGGGTTTGGAAGGTCTTCGTCTGTTGATGAACTGAAGGCATTCGGGAAATGCGGGACGGGCCTGTAGCTTTTGGGTGAGGTAGTGAGGTCAAGCAAGGAGACCGAGGTAATCCGAGATATGAAGATGAAGACTGCAGAGACTGCGAAGAAATACAAAACTGTTGGTTTATTCGTCACAGGAATAATAAGTGCCGTACGGCGAATAGCCAAAACAGGCCAAATATGGGTTCAATTCGTGATGTGTTCGTTGCTTCCTAGAATAACTCGTGGGCGCGAGGGAACGGTCAATTGACCGTTCAGATCCCTCGCCTCTGATTGGCCAACGAGCGCCTAGGCGCTAGTCCGCGTTTGGCCTAGTGCCGATGCGATTAATCGCATTCCGACAAAAACACTTCAACCAAATAAACAAGGGGACTATTATTTCACACTCACAAGCTAAATATCTCACCGCCCACTAGCACCTATAATGATAATGTGCAGCAGCGACGACGGCGGACGACGACGACGACGACGACGACAGCAACGATGACGGACAATAGTAACGATAATAGTGATGTTTCCATCGTGTGATTATTACTCTAGAGTTTTGTCTATCGGACAATTCTAGTCAAAGACACGAGTCCTCCCTCGTCTCGAAGCGAATTAAATAGCCTCATAGGCATTGTCACAGTCTACCCGGGCACCGGTCATCTCATCCATGTCCAAGGTTTTCACCGACGGCACCTCGGGTCGCTGTCCGTCCCGAAGTCCTTGCACACCTCCCTGCCAAGCGCGCTGACGCCCTCGACGACCCACAGGCGGTAGTTGGAGAACACAAAGACCTTGCCGGGCGCGAAGGCGAAGTTGTTCGAGACCTCGCCGATGTGAATCTTGCCGAGCAGCAGGCCCTCCGGGTTCCAGACGTGCACGCCGTCGCCGCAGCCCGCCCAGACGTTCCCCTCGGTGTCGGTGTGCACACCGTCGGGGAAGCCGCTGTCGGCAAACGCGAAAATGCGCTTGTTGGCCAGGCGCTTCCCGTCGACGACGTCGAAGGCGTAGATCGTGGCCGGACCCGTCAGGTTCGCGGTGTACCGCTGGGCGCCCGTGTCGGAGACGTACAGCGTCTTGAGATCGGGCGAGAACTCGATGCCGTTGGGCTGCTCGAAGCCGTCGGCGACGACTTGGACGACCCCCGTCGAGGGCTCAAAGCGGTAGACGTGGGTGGGCAGCTGCGACGCCGGGCGGAAGTGCTGGAACAGGCCGTACTCGGCGTCGGTGAACCACAGGTCTCCCGTGGTCGGGTGCTGGCGCGCGTCGTTGACGGACGAAAAGTTGCGGCCGTTGAAGCTAATGAGCAGCGGCTCCGACTTGTTCGTGTTGGGGTCGACAGCGATGAGCTTGGAGTAGGCCTCGAAGTCGCCCTCGTCGCACCAGACCTGCATCGGCGGCGTCGAGGACTGGTCCGCCCCCGGGGGGTAGTACGACGTGCCGCCGTTGGCCTCGGCGAGGTCCGGGAACTGGGAGCTGGTGATGGAGTAGTCGTCGAGGGAGAGGATGGTCATGTTGATGTTGTCGGCGAGGGACTGGTAGTTGGACGAGATGTAGAGGGAGTTGTCCTTCTTGTTGTAGACCCCGCCCTCATGGAACGCCTGCCAGGGGAGGTCGGCGATCTTGCGGGCCGTGGCGTTGGCGCCGATGACGCTGGCGAAGGCCGGCTGGTAGGAGAGGAGGGAGATGGCCGGCGTGGTGAGGTTCGCCGCGTTAATGGAAGCGAGATAGCCGGCGCCGCCCGTCGCCAGGGCGTGGAGGTCGACGTTGACGAGGGACATGGTCGCGGCTTGGAACCAAAGGACGACTTGCTGAAGGGAGGGGAGGGCGAGGCTGTCGCGAGGGAGGCCGATGCCTTGGAAGAACTGAGAGAAGCCGAACCGGGAGCCCGTGGTAGCAGCAGCAGCAGTAGCAGCAGCTTCACCAGACGACGACGAGGGAAAGGAGGAGGCTTCTTTATGCTGCCCCCGATCCCCGTCCTGCTCCAGACGATCCCCAGCCATGTACGGACAGACAGACAGACGGTGAAGAGACGTAGTCCCTGGAGTGAGACCCCGGCTCCCAATGTCCGTCGGTGGGAACACAATGACGTTTTTTGGATGGGACTCGGAGTCCAAGGAAGCGGCCGTTTAGTCTCGGTAGTCTGAGTAGAGTCAAGGTGGTCAGTGGAACTCTAGCGGCGGCCGGTAGATGGAGAGCAGCGCGGAGTCTGGCCGGCGCAAGGAATGCGGTGGAAACTGGTAAACAACAAGTAGAAAAGTCAAAGTGTCTCGTTTCTTTCTTGGCGATGTTACCCCGCATGAACCATGACTCTCTCCGTCCGTCTCCAACATAAATAATTCTCCTCTCCCCCTGCTCCACCCCTGGAACCCCTGGCTATGGTATCCATCAAGGCCGCGGACAGAAGGCCGGCTTCGGACTCTAGTGGAGCTCCACGACGCAACGCGGGACGGCGAACAAGACTGTTTCTCTCATTTTCTCACGGGTAGCATCGAATGTCTCAGTGGCCGGCATGGTCTAGTTTCCATCGGCTTTAGTACAATCTGCGGGGAGTTGGGGAAGCAAGCAAGTCGGGACTTGATGAAAGGTCAATTCGTGGCCAAGAGACGGGGGTTCCGGCAGGGCAGATCTTGGACCAAAGTGCGGAGATGATGCAACTCTAACCCCACAGCCCGGGGAGTGTTGAGCTCGACAAGCTTCCGTCCTCCCCCTCTTTCTCTCGGCATTGATTCATGGCAACTAAGCATAAGGGTAGCTTGGGCTGACGTTTCGTTTCTGTTCGTCTGAAGGCACGGGCGTAAGGTTCCGGCTCAAGGGTCTTGCTCTGGACCTAGTCGACGAGACGGTTAGACTTCGCGGTGGTGGTGGCGCACAGGCGAGCTTACCTTTGTTCCCTCTCATTCGGAAAGCAGCGTGACCTGGTCTCTCAACGAGATGCCTGCCAAACGAAGGCCAGTTGTCGAGGCTTCAGCCTGATTAATTTCGCAACGTGGCATAATTGGGCGGCGCCTCGACTCGAGGACTTTGTTCTAACTCCCCATCGTTAAGCGCGCCCCCGGGCCACGTGGGATTGGGCCAACGCTTTTCGATGGGTTTCCCGATCCAAGCGACTCTAACCATAACTTCGGTACGAAATTGATCTAGAAAGGATCGCGGTCGCAAGCTTCGGTGCCTCGAGACGGAGTTGGTAGTGAGGGGTCTGCGATGGTTACAACCGTCAGTCACGAGCTCAAATTTTCGGGGGAACGGAGGCCCTCACTTGCCACCACACGACCATAGGCCACGTGTCATCGCATCTCGCTTTCCTGAACCTGGGAGGCCCCAGTCGGAGGGAGCGTAGAGCCAGGAGCATGTCTGGCTGTTCGGGGAGGTCATTCGCTGTCTGGTGGACTTGGAGGTGTTGAGCGTCGAAATGCTCGTGACGGATTTGTCGGTGCCGATGACTCCGGGACCTGCGGAGCAAGGTAAATATGTGGAAGGGTTGTTCTTATCTGTCTTAACGGGGTTAGCCAGTGTCCGTGGAGAAACACCGTCTCGCCCCTTCACTCACCTGAAGTGACGGGAACAGTCCAGCGTCTTGAGGACCGAAGGTTCCATCGGGCCCAGAACAACATCATCTACCGTGGTTCGTAGAAGCAGATGAGCCTGACTTACCGAAATGGAGGCACCGTGTGCTCTCAGACCGAGGAACTCCGCGGCTTGGTGCTAGGCACCGTCGTTGTCCATGCGATTCGGTCGTGAGCTTGGGAAGCACCGTCGGGGGCATGTTTTATGAGAGGAGTCGAATGAACTATGCTTTTCCTGGTACGCGAAATGAGTCAGTGAAAGAACGAAGAAACCAAGGGAGGGATGAAGATACCAAAGACCATGGCAAACAATGGCACCCGTCCTCTCAGAAGGACAACGGCGTCTTCTTCGAGGACAATGTCGAGGGACATTCGAGATTGGAATGACGGCGAGGCTCAGGCCGCTGGGCTTGAGACACTGTAGTCCTGGCGGTCTGCTGCCATTGTTACTGTGAGATAGTTAACCTTGGGTGCTTGCCGCTCACCTGGGTTGACTGGATTGTGTTTGACCGCGCCGTCGATCTCGGTCGGGGAGTTCGACGATGGACTGCCCAATAAGCTCCCAATCTCTGCAGATTCTCCTATCTGGATGCTTTCTGCTTCGCTCTCGGGATGATTGTAAACACCGCCCATCGGCTCGATGTTTGGCCAGAGGTCGAACGGCCCGCTGCCTGGAAGAACAGCTATCGTGATTCGCAGCTCAGCATCCCGAAAGGTTGTCATCTTGTGCTCCTTGTCTGTTTCTTATATCTTGCGCGACTCGGTATCTGGTCAGTTTGAGCCACCGCTTTGGTGCCACGCTTGTTCTCGTAGGGATCGGAGGCAGACCGGTCACCGCCGGCCATGAGTGTCTGATCTGTCCGCGCCCGTCAGCACCAGTCCTTCTGGAGACACATACTAAATCGTAGACCTTATATTCCGAGGATATGAGGCTAAATATAATATTCGAGGATGGTGTGTGGCAGTTCCCAGGCACTTTTGTTAAAGCCCAGGGGTTGGGCGCTGCCGAGCCTACTATGATTGATACGGGTGAATGAACACTGAGAGAGCGACCCAAGCCAAGCCAACTGCAGGACAGAAATACGCACCCAATCCCTAGCAGCTTGAGATACGGGAAGGGCCTTTTGCCCTTTTGTGGCCATTCCCAACTGGCAGATCTGGCAAGCGTCTTCCTGGGTGAAGCCTAACCGCGAGCTTAGTGACCCGGACGTACTCACGAGGCTTACTCGACGGATTTCCATGGAATAATCAGAGAAGTGTTGGAAGATAAGGCAGGCTCATTCATGTCCATAGCGGTACGCCCCCAAACCGTGTCCCAGGGAGATTGCAGTAAATCTGAAGCCAATGTCCCAGAATTGTCGACCTCACAGACCTCTTCCCCGACCAAAGATTAACTTCGGTCCCTAACGCAATTGGCCTTCAGTTGATCTCATGGAACTGGGGACGGCGCCAGCGGACGAAGGCGAATCCGCTGAGAGCCAAGCGGTCCGGACGAGAGAGCCTATGATCAACGGCGGCTGCAAAGCGCTCATCTCACCTTCGTCTTTTCTCCAGCATCTTGAAGTCAGACTAGACCTCATTTACGATAGAAGAACTTGTCTTGATGCTATCTAGATAACCAAGCGGCATCATCATCACCTCGACCCAAGCTAAGGCGAAGGCCTGGCTGGAGCCACACTGCCTGTCTCACTGCCCACACATGGGAGAGCCAGGGGGCAACCACACAGCAGCCAGAGCTGACCGCCAAAAAAAAAAAAAACCATTGCTCCCAGTTTTGGCAGGTACGCGCTTTGTTGACAACAGCTAGCACAACCTCTGGCCAGCAACAAAAACAAAGCAGGCAAGAGCCTTGCTTAGGAGCAGGAATTTTCATGCACAAGATCTAGCTGTCAGAGGAAAATAGCAAAAAATGAAAAGGAACTGTGAAGCTCAAAGAGCCTCTAGCACAGATGGGAGTTGGCTTCACAGGCCATGTCCCATCCGCTGACTTTGGCTCACCTGTGATGGGCAACTAAGCTTAGATAGAGAACATCTTCTCCCAGGCCAAACTCCACATCTCAGTTCAACTATCACCATGTAGACGATCTCAGAACAGCTTCCAAGATAGATACAAAGTGCCATACTCATGGCTTGAGGCTCATCCTCAACCGCAACCGCAAAGTATAGCCAGCTTGTGTTCTCTTACCCAGCAGCCCATCTGCTCTCCCCCTGAGCTATCCCCTCCTAGAAGCGCTCTTTTATTTTCCAACGCGCTCTTGCCCCTTTTGTTGATGTGGGCCACCTGTCCCCAAGTTCCCTTGATGCCTCTCGAGCCTCACCATCACCCCCCAATAGCGTCCACTCGCTTGTTTACCTGCTGCCTGAATCTCCTCAAGCCATAAGTCTCCCATCTTGGACCTCCTTCCCCCTTGATGATCTGTATTTTCCATACACACAATCAGTAGAAGTGGGTCCACAGCTTCTCCCAGACTATAAATATTCCTCCTCTAAATCCCAACTTCCCCTTCTTCCCCAAACAAACCTCTCTCCAACCCATCTTCTTTCACCCACACTCACGCACATCCATCTCGACAGTCTTTTCAGACTCTTCCATCCTTTCAGAACACCTTCATCCACTTAAGATCACTTGATTCACCTTCTCAACCGCAATCATGCAGGTAAGTATCGACTCTCTCTTTTGTCGTCCCCTCAGCCTCTTCCCTCCCTTGCCCCTTCGCGTCTTGGGCTTGTTTCTTTATGTCTTGGATTTTTTTTGCGTCCAGAGGCTAACCATCTCCTTCACCAGATGAACGCTATTCTCGCTTCTGCCATCCTTGGCTTCGGCATGGTCACCATCGTCGATGGAGCTCCCGTCTCTGGTGACAACGTCCCTGCTGATGAGCGTCCTGTCATCATCAGCAGCAACACCACCCAGAGCTTCACTCGGAAGTACGTCCAGCACTTCACCACCAAGACCATGACCCCCACCCAGGTCATGGACACCGACCTCCCTCGCATTACCATCACCCAGAAGGACCCCCGCTACCCTCCTGGCTTCCCCTTCTGGTCCATGCACTTCCCTGGTCCCTCCACCACCACCGACGTTCGTGAGCCGATCCTCACGACCATCACTACCGATACCGTCAGCCTGGAGGGCCGCCCCATGCGCACTTCTACCTCGGTCCGCGAGCCCATTCTCACAACCATCACCACGGACACCTTCACCCTCCCCGGTCGTCCCATGTCCACCAGTTCCCTGGATCTTGACCTCACCACCATCGACCTGATCATCACCACTGTCACGGTCGACCCCCCCGCCCCGACCACCATGGTCACCAAGTCCGGCCTCATCGAGACCAAGCCCATCGAGGACGACGCCTAAACGGCCCTGGCAACACTCAGCAACCGACGCCATCCTCTCACAAGACACTGGGAAGGACATGGAAATGAGATCACATGGTTTTGGTTTTCGGCTTTGGGGAAGGCATGGGAACTTTGGTCATGGATTTTTCTTCTGGGTTTCTTTCTGTCCTCGATTCCCTTCAAAGGGAACAGGATCTTCGGGTTTTAGGGGAAAAGGCTGGCATCCACACATGGTGATTTGCTTGGCTTGCATGACACGATCGATACGAGGTTTACGAGATTCATGATACTGATGGTGTAGCTGCGGCTACCTGGCATTGAAATACACATGCCTTGATTCACCAAACAACTTGGTCTGCCTTTGTCCCTTTGTGATTGTGCTTCTGACTGTGCTTTGTGATCGCAACTTGCCTCACGGCTTGCCTCATGGCTTTCTTGTGAGCGCAGCGCCAGCGTGGCTGTGTGGTAGTGTGCCAGCTTGCGTTAGACAGGGCTCTGGTAGGCGAATGTCACATCGGGATGTACTGGGGATGGCCTCTGAGGACCCTCATTCAATTCTGCGATGGGTTGTTTGTATTGACGAGTCTGTCTATCTGTGCTTCTATCCCATCGTCGCCATAGGTAGCCTCATCTCAATGTTCCATGATCATCCAGGTAATCCAGCAAACAGTCAATCAGCCTTGGGCCTAAGCTCCCTCAAGGCCTTCAAGGTGTACGACGTGTCCAAGATCTGCTTCAAAAGCTCCGGGTAACCCCATCCCAAAGCCTCAGCAGCGAGGAGAGTGAGGCTCGCTTGATCGTCGCGGCCAGGGCGGCCGGGGCCTGTCATGTTCTGCAACAAACCATTAGCTTCGTGATCCAGATCGATGTCGACAAAGACAAACACTCACCGGCTTCATGTTGACGTCGAACAGGGCAAAGCTCGAGTCTGCCGAGTCTTTGAAACGCCTGACGTCGATGCGGATCGGGGCAGTGACGCCCAATACCTTGGCCGCCCTCTCGCACTCCCTCGCAATCTGTCCGTACGCAGGGTCCTTCTCTTCCTCCGCCGTGACGACCCTCGAGTTTGCGGTGACGGCGACGACGCCGTTGTACGGAGCGATGCCGTCTTCGTGGTTGAAGCGGGTGACGATCGGCAGGGCCCAGTAGTCGCTCTTCTCGGTGGTCGGCGGCATGACGGTAACTGTCGCTTCTTCTCCAGCGAGATACTCTTCCAGCATGATGGTCGGGGACTCTTTGAAGAGTGCTTCGACGTGGGCCGTGAAGTCTTGGATGTCTCGGCAGACTTTGACGCCGTGGCTTCCTCTGCCGCGGATCGGCTTCGCGACTATCGGGAATGGCAGCTCTTCTTTCTTGAAGCCGGCGATGGCGGTAGCGTCGTCGTGGATTGTCCAGGCTCGTGGCATCGTGAAGCCGCCGGTGCGGCGGAGCACATTGTTAACCAACTCCTTGTCGTCGTACTTTTCGACCACGAGGGGCCCTTGAGACACGACTCGCAGCGTGTCCTGGATGTCGTCCAGAGCCTGGGATGTCTGGAGCGGGTGGGAGGCGAACAGGATGGTGTTGGCCCAGAGGTGAGTCGCGCCCTGCTCGACGGCGTGGAGGACGCCTTCTTCGGTGTCGGGGAAGCACCAGTCCGAGTCTTTCTCTGGCGACGGTCGTGAAACAGGGCAGACGACATCGACTGCCTTGCTTGCTTGCAGGTTGTAGGCGATATCGGCGCCCGAGTCACGGTATCCTAGGGCGTGTTAGTAGACCGGAGGACAAGTGGGATTCGGACCTGCATACCGCCTGGCTTCATGGGCTTCCGTACGCCATTGATGACCGGGGGATCGATGGCTTGGTAGAGGACAGCTACCTTCTGTCGTTGAAATGCGGCAGATGAGTAGAGATGCGCGTTGAAGCTGGAGGAACGCGCTGGGCCCGATCCCGATCGATAAATCGCCTGGGCCGCCCTACGACCGCCTCCAGATGGCCTGAAGAGGTCTGCCATATTTCTGTGTCTGTGCTCTATGATGTGCTGTTGCGTGCCGTCGGAGACATGGCCATCAGTTGATGTACTTGTAGATGGGTTGCGATGACATATGGCGATGCGGAGTAGTCCGTCGGAGCAACCCGCTGCCTTATTGCCGACCGAAGCTCGGGCTCCCGAGAACGGAGTAACCCGTTCGCACATCGGGGTGCCTCAAACTGTCACTGTCCAACCGCCTAGGGCGTTGTCAAGTCGTATTGAACATTTCCCACAAACTCGGAAACAGCTCGTCAATGTCTGGGACGCTCGTCGACACATACTCCTGCAGCTCGGGCATGTCGACCGGCTGCTCGGCAACGTCGGCGATCGCGGTAGGTGACGCGAGCTTCTCAACGACGCCGGCGTACTGCGCGATGCAGAGATCTCCCAAGTCCCAACCTCTTTGTCGGTGTGCCTGTAACGCGGCGATCAGATCCCCCGCCAGCTTCAGCGACATGCTCTGCGCGAGGTCGCTCATGGTATTCTCCGTCTCCAGGGCGCAGCGGAGGAGGAACTTTGTCGTGGATGTGAAGGCGAAGGTGAGAAGGGGGAGCCAGTAGTCGCCCAGCTGGTGCTCGTTCAATTCCTGGACCAACAACACAATCTCTTCCGCAGCCCGGCGGACCTCGAGGTAGCAGCGCATCGGGGTCGCGGACGTGGGTTCGGCGTTGGCAGCCTTCTCGGCGTCGAGCTCCCGTTTGCGGAGGAGCAGCTTGATGTAGAGGTAGGCGAGGCGAAGGTTCGCCGAGCCCGGAATGTCGAGGCTGTCGCCGCCGCGTATGATCCTCCTGCGCAGGTTGGCGTCGAGGGAGTCTTCCCACTGGGTCAGCTGAATTTCCAGGTCCCACGGGCCGTTTGTCGAGGTTTTTCCGAGGTCGTAGATGCGTTCGAGGTATCGGTCGAGGAACTGGGCGAGGGCCACGAAGGCGAGGTACACTGACGCGGCATTGAGATCGAGGGCGCTCGCGGCCGGACCGCAGAGCTGATCGACTGTAGGCAAGAAGACGTCGTGCTGTCCGCTTCTTAGCTGCGGCGGGGTGCCGTAAGCCAGGCTTGACCTGATGCTTCGTTAGACAAAACACAATGGTAGAGACAACAACCGGGACAACAATGACTCACCACTTGTCATACACAAAGATGGCCCACCAAATCTTTGTTCGTAGGAGCTTCTCGGCGTCGGGAATGTCCCAATCGGATGGGTCGCGGTTCAAGCCGAGAGAGTGAGCCAAGGAGATGGCAGAGCCCAGCTGCAAGCCGTTGCCGATAATGGAGGTCAGTGGTCGACCGGAAATGTTGAGCAGGATGCCGAGGAGCGTCGATATCCCGGGCGAGAGGTGGATCTCCGAATACATCGCATCGTTGGCTTGGTTCCAGATGAACCTCGTGTCGGGCCGGTGCTGGCCAACGAGGGAGGGCGATTGAGCCCAGTATGTCATCGTGTGGGCGTACAGACATGCCAGCAAGGCCGGAGAGATTTGGCTTCTATCCTCGGCGAAGCGTTTCTCAAAGGATCGTCGGTCGAGCAGGGGAAAACACCGGTTGGGCTTCTCAAAGAACCTATGGACTACAGTTAGATCCTACGCCTACGCCCATACCACAATTGGCATCACTCACAGCTCGATTACGTCTGGCAGCAAGGGCTCTAGGAGTTTCTCAATGACTTGGCATCTTAGGAAGGCAGGCGTACGGTCGTTCGGAACACCCAGAGGCTGCTTACGCACCGTCGTGAAGACGACTGGTTTTCGGGTAACGCCTCCGGCATGCTGATGGGGGCTTGTGCCAGATATCCTAGTTCGTAAATTGCGGTTCAAAACGGAAGAGTCGTTGGATAGATACGTGGCCAGCACCTGGGTATCCTCGATGTCGGCAGGCCCTACAATGTGAGCCTCGTCCTCGCCGCCTCCAGCAATTGGCTCCGCGTAGTGCTTCCCGTTCTCGTGCGGCGAGTTATAAGACACGATACCTCCAGAAGATTGTCGACGGACTGCCGGTACCGTGCCCGGAGAGACATTGGGTTGGGGGCCGTCGTTGGTCTCCGAGGGAAACGGGTGTGCGTGCGACTGTGAGACATCCCTCGCCTTGCGGGCCTGGGCGGCCCTCCACGCAGCCTTGCTAGACCGCGGAGTAGTGTTGGTGCCAGGGGGCGCAGGCGGGAACTCGCAGGACGTGCCATGGGCGCGGCATGTGAGACAAGTCGATCCATTGCCGTCGACGTTGCACCGAGACTTGCGTTTCCGACAGGCCAAGCACGCTGGGCGGAGGTGGGAGCGGTACGGACGCTCCGAGGAAAACGAGGAGTCGGCAGCCTCGGTCGACATTCTAGGGGTATTTCGGAGGAATTTTCTGTCGAAACTGAGTCTGCTCCATGACGAATTGGCCGTGGGGATCTGTGGTTATTGATAGCACGATCGACGAGGAGTTGCACTGTTTCCCGCGGCGGTGTTTTCCGAGGGAAACCGACGGCACGTGCCCCAATCATTATCGCCGGCCACTTGATTATCGCCGATCGGAAGATGGTCGGATAAACCCTCCGGGGCCCTGAAGGTCGGATGGAGGGGCTGGTCCAGTACGTAGATAGGTACTTCAGCACTTAGGTACTTGTAGGGTGCCTAGGTAGGTAGGTAGGTAGGTAGGTAGGTAGGTAGGCAGGCAGGTAGGCAGGTAGGCAGGTAGGCAGGTAGGCAGGTAGGGTGTTCCGCTCCAGGTCCCTGTTGAGGTACCTACTGCACACATATAGAGACTACCTAGAGCTCTATAATACCTGAGCCAGTGAGTAGCACTTGGTTCCCCTTTTTTTTGCCACTTGGCGAAGAGATACAATGTGGTTCTTAGTACTCTGGATGATGTACATAACCCTATCTCGTACTACACGGTACAGTGAGTAGTAGCACACAGTTAGCGGGATGAGGTACCCATGTGCCTAGGTCCATGTCCTCGATGCTCCCTTCGTCACCTTGGTCTTTCTGCTTTCAACCTCAGAGCATCGAGCCTTTGTCTCTCGACCAGATGCATGTCGAAGCACAATAGTCATTCATCGATTAACAGAAAGTCGCGTTCACAGGCACCGCAATCAATCGATGCCAGTCTTGCCCATATCCTGCAGATATGACTGTCGGAATGCGATTGATCGCATCGGCACTAGGCCAAACGCGGACGAGCGCCTAGTTGCTCATTGGCCAATCAGAGGCGAGGGATCTGAACGGTCAATTGACCGTTCCCTCGCGCCCACGAGTTATTCTAGGAAGAAGCAACGAACACATCACGAATTGAGCCCATATTTGGCCTGTTTTGGCTATTCGCCGTACGGCACTTATTATTCCTGTGACGAATAAACCAACAATGACATCGCCGCCACCATGGCCCCAGCAACGACAACAAGAGCCGAGAGCTTCTCAACTGTCAAATCGAACTCTCGGCCACTAAATCCATGTTTGAGCATCAATCCAGCACTAGCAAAACTCCACGGACGAGATATCCGGCATCGAGCCGCTGCTGTCCGACTCCTCGATGTCACCGTAACCCACGGATCATCAACGCGGGCGCCAATCAGCACAAGTCGGAGGCAAAGGCCGCGAGCTACCTACTTCCTCACCTATGACACCGAGTTTACGACGAAACTACCTATTATTGGCAGCGAGGGGCTGTATGCTTTTCTTAGTCTACTCCGTAAGTTGGTTTCCCGTCACTGTTGATGGCCTCACTGACACCCATGAATCAGTGAACGCCTGGTGGAGAATACCATGCTTCCTTCAGGCACGGACACCTCGAAGTTGTCATGGACATGCCAGCGAGCTGGACCACCCGTTCTCCGGCTTCGCCTCCCCTCCTGACATTTCGTGCCTCTGCGCCAGTGCTGCCACCCGTCTTTGACAGAGTCTTTCCGAGTACTTCCTGAACATCAACAGCGAGAGCAATGAGATCGCCATCAAGATGGCCAGGATCTTCACGAGCAACTTGGAATCATCAGGCCGGAGGCAGTTGGCATGGCGTCTCGGCCCATACCTTGGACGTACAGCATCACCGCGGCCGCCTAGGATTCGGCGGAGGATGCATATGGTCCCGGCTCCGAACGTTATGGTCGAGTGCATCTATGATCCAAGTTCTCGGTCGAGATGCACGTCCTCCCGGCATTGACGAGGCAACTGCAAGGGATACTTCTGGTTGCCACGAAACCTAGACAGGCAATTCTCCCAGCAAGATGTGGCCGCCCTCAGAAGAACGTCGGAAAATCGACGGTCTGTCTTTGAGCGCTGTCGTCACGAGTAGGGAGACCGGAGTGCTACACGATACTTTTGTGTCTTCGTTACACTACTCATGCCAATGGCCTTCTGCCCTCGGCGGTGGGAGACAAGGTTCTCGACATTGTCGTGCAGGAAAACCTGATCGGCTACACGACGGAAATAGGGAAGCATCTCCACGACACTCTGAAACGCACCTACCAGCACCATTGTTGCATTGGCCGTGCTGTAATTTCGCCTACCAAAGCCTCTCTACCAGTCTACCATAGTACGTAGATGTTCTCGCCAACAGACCGGCAAGGAAGCCCGCCATCGATCCGGGGAAGGAGATTGGCGAAAAAGATGTGCGAACTCAAGGCTTGGACAAGTCTCCGCATTCACTCCACAGCTGAAGGGACGCTCGGAATTACTCTGCCTATCAGAGCAACTTGACCAGCTTCGAGGAAATCATTACCAGGGCCCCGGAACGCAGCCCTCTACTAGAAACGAACGTGATTGAGCGCCCGAAATACACCAGCGAGACGACACTCAATGACCAGCCAGTCAGGGTCGGATTTGAAATACAAGAACGACCGCTAGAGGTTGACGCGTCGGATGGCATAAACCGGCACTAAACCCGGGCGGCATGATTCCTACTTCTTCGGCGGCGTTGCAACCGGCACAACAAGGAAATAGGACCGAGATCGAGGATCGTCCGCACCCTGCGACCCACGCACACAACCACGGCTATTCCCAATCCCCGACGGATCGCCGTGGAGTACATGGAGCAGATGGAGCAGTATACGGGGCTTCTCGGTCTATGCCAACAGCACTTCGTAATAGCATGATTCTTGCTTCTGTCCACGGCTGCGTCCGTTTCCGCCACGAGCCGACAGGGAGAGCCAGGAGTGTATAGGACAATTGTTCACAAGGTCACATGGTTGCTGGACGTTCACATACAAGATCGAGTCATCGCCGGTGCCACGCCGCCACGACTCGCCAGTCCAAATGCTCGGCGTTTGGCTTCATGACATCGTGTTCGCCTCCTGTGGAGAATGCGATCAAAGTTGAGGTCGGAGAAACGCAAACGCCTTGAACTCTGCCATGTTTTGTTGATGGTGGCCAGTCTCTATTTCTACAACCATCAGATGGCCGACCAAAAGTAGCGTGGCAGCGACACTGACCCAACTCAAGCAAGGTCGTACCCCGTCGGAGCAAGGTATGACCGCATGCCTTCTCCTCATCCCCCAACGTCTCATCGCCACGATTCAGAAACACATCCTTCGTTCTCGGCTAGGAGGAAAGACTCCAGGTATCCAGGGACCAGAACTTGTGGTTGGCGGTACGGTCCAATGCCCTTCCTTGTTGGGTAAGTCGAGGCCCGCTGGTGGACAAGCTGCTGCTGCGAGTCAGGGATGGACTGGGACGAATAGGAAGAGAAGCCAGCGTCCGATCTTCAGCAGAATGGTATCACGACCGGGCTGCCCATGCTCATCTCAAACTCTCTTTCCATCTTCAATCTTCATTCTAGAACGCGACGTTTCATGCGAGCTGGGCCGCCTTCAGAGAATAGGCCACCCCCTCCCGCCGTGCCGCCCCCTTCAACCTCGCTCAACCCGGAGCTCGACATCTGAGTGGCTCGCGAAGCTCGTGCTAGCCAGTCTAGCGCCTGACAAAGGAGCGCACGGCTGTTCAGCGCCCGAGATCATTGCCTCCGCGGACGAGGATCCATGGATGTCACGGTGGTGGAACCATAACTCAGCCCCTTCCCTACCTTTGGGCCTTTGAAGTCTCGACAACCTGGAAAGCGAGAAATAGGGGACCCGGAAAACAGGGCAAATACCTCGCATGCTATACCGACTTGCCAAGGTGGACTCCCGGCGTCTTGGCCATTGGGTCATTCTTGGCCGTGGTCCGATCCATGCGGTTGGAGATGTCAACGTTCAGTCCCCCGGAAACCAGGTACCTCGAGGAAGAAAAGCATGTTGGCTGGCCCCCTGCCATCGCAAATGGGGCGTTTGAAAGCCAAGTCGGGAAATATTAAAAGCAGAGAGGGGTCCCGCGCCAAGAAGCAGAGAACAGGGCCAGGCTGTCGTGCCGCTGTGGGCGAGAGATATTAATATCGTTTCTTTGTCCTCGGCGGTTTTGTTTCCTCCTCCGCAACTTGTTTTGATGCATTGGTCGTGTCTTGGCCGTGGATCGGCTCAGCTTGGCTCTCTATCTAACAGCACTTCACGATGGACGCCGGCCTCATCTTGGCCGCGGAAAACGAAACAACACACAAGGTGACCCCCGAATATCTGGCAGAGGACTCCGGCGGCACCCTCATCGGCATCTCCATCGCCTTCGCCATTCTCACGACCTTCTTCCTCGCGTTGAGGCTATACGCGAAGCGCTTCACGGCTGGCGGCTATGGCGTTGACGACTATTTCCTCGTGGCGGCGTACATCGTCGACTTGGCCATGTGCGCGGTGGGCATAGGTAAGGTTTCGACCTCAGGTCATCCCTCATGGGGCGGTAAAACCTTCGCTTAGACTCTGGGCTGATGCGCGTGTGCTATCTCGCCAGTTATGGTTCGCGTTGGCGGTGTCGGTCGACACGTCGAGTTTGTCGAGGAGTTTCACCCGGCGCTGCTGGCCGGCTGGGCCAAGTGCATTCTCGCCTTTGAGATCATCTACTTTGCATCCGTGGCGCTGCCCAAGATGGGCATCGTGTGCCTGTATCTACGCCTGTTCAACTGGAAGGGCCCGATGCGCACCACCGCCTACATCCTCTTGGGGACCCTGGCCGCGACGAGCATCTCCTTCATCATCACGGCCTGCTTCCAGTGCACGCCGCTTCCCTTCTGGTGGGACCGGACGATACCCGGCGGGAGGTGCGTCGACGTGCAGGCCTTCTTCCACGCGCAGAGCATCCCGGGCTTCGTGCTCGACTTCTTCATCATGGCGCTGCCGTTGAAGACCATCTGGGGGCTCAAGCTCCCGACGCACAAGCGGATAGCGCTGGTGGGCATCTTCATGGTGGGCAGTTTGTGAGTTTCCTGCGACACCGGGCCCCTCGGACGAGCCGTTTGACTGACATCCGATCTCAGCGGTGTCGTCGCATCCATCATCCGAGCCGTCACCTTTTTCGGCACTGCTGCTTTCACCGATCGAACATGTGAGTAACCCCTCGCCTTGCATATATCGTCCAGGCGAGTCCTGACCCGACTCTTCGTCCCAGGGGCATCTGTCGCTCTCGTCGGATGGAGCATCATCGAAACCGGCACCTACATCATCGCCGCCTGTCTTCCACACCTCCGCCCGATGATCTCGCACTACACGCCGCCGTGGCTTAAGGACATGGTTCGCAAGACGATATCGCAGGCCAGTAACTCCATGTCCAAGGCCACGCACTCCAAAAGCACGCAGTCCCGCTCGAACCCCCGCCGTGGCGACGACGAGGTTGAGCTCACCGCCCGGTCGAGGAAGGGCACCTTCGACACGGAAAGCGATGGAGCCGGCGACGAGGAGCGCGGATACGCAGGATTACACTCGCCCTCGGGCACGACGGTCGAAGTTCGCAAGTCGGACGATCTGGTCGGCGGAGAATGGGCGAGGCAGGGACAGATCCGGGTAACGACAGAAGTCAAGCTGGAACGGGTGCGGACGTCGGCGTATCTGCAAAAGTAATGCCTAGTCATGACAGTAATGATGATACCTCTTTGAATGAAGCAAGCTTATTAGCTTCCAAACTCGTTGCCGCTATTTATACCCGAACTTTGTTGTCCCCCTGTCTTTGAACATACACGCGCACACAACCTACAGTTGTGACTTGACGCCCTTGAGCTCGGCCGGTCCCAACAACTCGTCCGCGATACCACGACCAGCGGCCCTTCCGGAGAAGATGCATCCTCCAAGGAACGTGCCCTCCAAGCTGTTGTACCCGTGAACACCTCCACCGCCGAATCCCGCAGCCTCGCCCGCCGCATACAGGCCGGGGAACTTCTCGCCGTCGGCCTTCATGACGTTGCTCTCCAGGTTCGTCTCGATACCGCCCAGCGTCTTGCGGGTCAGCAGGTTCATCCGCACGGCGATGAGCGGACCATGCGCCTTGTCGAGCAACTTGTGCGGCGGCGCGATGCGGCTGCGCTTGTCGGCCCAGTACGTGCGACCGTTGTTGATGAGCATCGCCTGCGCGTCCTTGGAGTACGCGTTGTCGAACTGCCCGTCGCGGATCTCGATGGTCTCCCGGATCGCGGCGAGGTCAAGCACGGGCCCGCCGCGCTCGCGCTGCAGCTCGTTCATGCCCTGCACCAGCTCCTCGAGGTTGTCGCGCACGACGAAGTCCTTGCCGTGCTTCTGGAAGTTCTGCACGGGGACGGTGCCCTTCTTGCCGAAGACGCGGGTCAGGAGCTGCCACACGCTCTTGCCCGTCACGTCCGGGTTCTGCTCGGAGCCCGAGAGAGCGAACTCGCGCGCGATGATGCTCTGGTCGAGGATGAACCACGAGTAGTCGTACCCCGTGCTGCAGATGTGCTTCAGAGTGGCGAGGGTGTCGGTGCCGGGGAAGAGGAAGGGAGGGAGACGCGTGCCCGTGGCGTCGAGCCAGAGCGAGCTAGGCGCGGGGAGGACGCGGATGCCGTGGTTGGGCCAGATGGGATTCCAGTTCTGCAGGCCCTCGGTGTAGTGCCACATGCGGTCGCGGTTGATGACGTTGGCGCCGGCCTGCTCGGCGATGCCGATCATGCGGCCGTCGACGTGCGCGGGGACGCCGACGACGAATGTCTCGGGCACCTTGGGACCGAGTCGGTCGACGGGCCAGGCGGCCTTGACGGCGTCGACGTTTCCTCCGATGCCGCCCGACGTAACGGCCACAGCAGAGCCGAAGATCTCAAAGTCCCCGACGACCTCGCGGGAGGACTTGACGCCGCGAGCCGAGTCGTCCGGCGCGAGCAGCTTGCCACGAACCCCGATGGCGCGGCCCGTGGCCTCGTCGGTGATGATCTCGTCGACGCGGTGGCGGAAGCGGAACTGCACGACGCCGTTCTTGGCCGCGCGCTTGACGGGCTCCGCGAACACCCTCACGACCTCCGGTCCCGTGCCCCAGGTGACGTGGAACCGCGGGACGGAGTTGCCATGCCCTTCCGCCCTGCCGGAACCCCTCTCGGCCCAGCCGACGTTGAACAGGAACCCCATGCCGCGGGCCTTCACGTAGGCCTCCATCTCGTCGGCGGCGAAATTGACAAACGCCTCGGCCCAGCGGCGCGGCCAGGTATCTTCCTTCTCGCGGTCGAAGGCGGCGGAGCCGAACCAGTCGCGCATGGCGAGCTCGCGCGAGTCCTTGATGCCCATGCGGCGCTGCTCCGCCGAGTCGACGCAAAAGATGCCGCCCAAAGACCAGAACGCCTGTCCGCCCAGGTTGTGCTCGTTCTCCTGGTCGATGACGATGGTCGGCACGCCGCGCTCGGAGAGCTCAAAGGCGGCGACCAACCCGGCGAGGCCGCCGCCGACGATGAGGACGGGCCGGTCCTGGAGATTGGCGCGGACTTCGGCGGACATTGCTGCGAAGTGCGGGCCGGAGGTGGACGGGGAGGAGTGGGAGCGCTTCGACGGGCTGCGGAGGAGGATGTGTCTCACGACGAGCTTTAAGAGCCAGGCCGAGGCGCCCAGCCCCGCGAGGGCGGCGAGGGTCTGGGAGGGAGTCTGGGGGAGGGGGAAGGGGAGGAGATCGCGCACGTGCTGGGCCATGGCGGGCGGGCGGCTCGGCGAGCGGGTTGAGGTCTGGTGATTGAGGGCCGTCTGGTTGGTTGGGAGGAGCTTGGCTCGTCGGCCTTCGAGCTGGATTGAGCTGTCAGATCCGAAGGGTGCTGCCACGGAGTTGGTGGTTGCTGGAGAGATGTTCTGGTTCAGGGGAGGGTTAACGAGTGCGATGAGATGATTGGAGTGCGGGGGAAGCGAACCGGATGAGCTCTGCTTTGGATATGTTCGAGAGGAGATTCGAGAGTCGAAAAGAGAGACCACGGGCAACAGCAGTGAGTGAGGCGCAGGGTGGATGAACGAGGTCCGCGGATGGCCGATCTGCGACGCCGTGTGTTCCGGCGTGTTGAAGCTTTAATGAGGAAGGGCGATTGGCGCCGTTTTAACGCCCTGATGAATGCGTCTTGCTGACGTGAGAGGAGAGAGATCGGTTGTAATAGCCTATCGATCCCTGATCTTCGCGCGCGCGAGCTTGACGCGTCTCTGTCTAGCGGGCGTGAGTGAGACTGCGCGTGAGTGAGATTCGGCGACAACGGAGAACTGAAGACCGAGAAGAAGCTCCTGAGAAACAGCTCGGCCGGGGGAGCTGGAGCTACAGGCCACGCTGCAGAATCAACGCTGAACTGGTCGAGCTGCAGGGGACAAAAGGTGCGTTCGTTCGAGTCAGGGGCCCCTGTTCTTGTTCTTGTGTTCATTGACACTTTTTGTCTTCATTCGCCCCGTGCGGGGTATCATTGTCCGAGTACCCCGGATTAAGGTGAGGTACGGATACTCATGTGAGATGCCTCGGCTCAGTGAGTCTGTGGCGCTCATCACATTCTATAATCACATTCATCATGCTCTCATCAGACCACTCACTCATCGCAACTGAGCTCACTCACTCACTGGCTCCCATCAATCACAGACCAATCTCATTTGACACCGACACACCGAGAGATCTACTCCTGCACCCTGACCACGACCTTGCCAAAGTGTCCCCCACTGTACAAGTACCGCAGCGCCTCGTCCGCCTCCTCGAACTTGAAAACGCGGTCAACGACGGGCTTAATGCGTTTAAACTCGTAGAAAGAAATCATCTCCTCGAAGCGCTCGCGCGGCCCGTTGATGAGGCCCTTGAGCGTCACCGTCTTGCGCAGCGCCAGCAGGTTGACGTTCGTCCGGTCCTCCTCCTCGTCCACCTTGCCCGACAGGTACCCGATGCACGCGATGGTGCCGCCGAAGCCGATGGCCTCGAACGACCGCCGCAGTGTCTTGGCTCCGCCCGTCTCGAGGATGATGTTCGCGCCCTCGCCGTTCGTGATCTGGTTCACTATCTCGTCCCAGTTGGGGTTGGTAACGTAGTTGATCGTGTGGTCCGCGCCGAGCGCCTTGGCTCTTTCGAGTTTGCTGTCCGACGAGGACGTGATGATTACTAGCAATCGTCAGCTCTTTTTCTTATCAATCTGTGGCCACTCCTCTCAAGACTCACCCGTCGCACCGGCTGCCTTTGCAATCTGCAACCCGGAAATCGCCACACCACCAGTACCCTGGCAGACAATCACCTCTCCCTTGCCACCAGGTCTTCCAAGCGGTCTGAACTGGTTGATCGCCATCCACGCCGTCACGGCCGCGATCGGCAGGCACGCCGCCTCCTCATCGCCGAGATGACTCGGAGCGGGGACGAGGGCCGACGCCGGGAACACGCGGTGCGTCTGCAGCACGCCCTCGAGAGGGAACCCCAAACCGGACTTCATGTCGGAGGGCTTGATCTGGCCGTGCAGGTGCGACTGGTTGAAGATGGAGACGACGCGGTCGCCGACCTTCCACCGCGCGACGCCCGAGCCCACGCCCGCCACGACGCCGCACATGTCCGACGCCGGGACCAGCGGCTCCGCGTCGCCCGGGTTGATCGTCTTGTGGTGGCTGTAGTGGCCCATGGCCACCTCCGTGTCGCGGTAGTTGAGCGAGACGGCCTTGATCTGGACGAGCACCTCGTTCTCGCCCGGCTGTGGCAGCGGCGCCGAGGCGAGGAACAGCTTGTCCAGGCCATCCTGGCGGGTCTGCCAGCGCTGAACCTCCGTGTCGCTCATGGTTGCTGTCCGTGTTTTTTTGTTTGAAGCGAAGGGAGATGTGAGAGTGTCTCTACTGGCGCTTATGAGGTCTGTATTGGTTGACGATGATGGCAAACGCTCTGCTGCAGAATTCGTGCAACTTATGACGCAGGCATTAGAAATCATCCTCGGCCCATCCCCGCTGCGGGACCAGGCGGGACCCTGGCGACTCTTCAAGACCCTTGTCTGCGCTGCGGCACCGAATCCACATCGCCGGGGAGTTCGGTGACTGCGTCTTCTCACCGAGACATCACGATGCTGATGTGCAGCTGTCGGGAAACCACGTCACTCTGCCGATTGAAGAAAATGAGACGCGCAAGGTATCCGAAGATTTGATAAAAGAAAGATTTTTTATGTAAGATCCCGAAAGAAGTATATACGAAGAAGCCAGCTTCAACTGAATTTCAGCTCTCTCAAAATGTGCCCAACTCTCTCACTGCATACCGCAGTTCGACTTTCAGACGTGTCTAGGCCTAGAGTCCTCGTCTCAGCTTTCGCTTGCAGTCAGAGTCAGAAGCGGGTTCGCTCACCTGGCTGGAAAACGCAGCATCTCCCGCCGCCCAGTCAGCAGTCCTCGCGCCAATATCCTCGCCATTGGCCGAGACCAAAAAGTCATTCGCAGGCAGCCTTCCATCCGCGGCGCGCGGGCCGGTGACGATCTTCGTATCAACGCTCACGAAGCTCGCGTCAGACCAGGTCTCGCTTCCATCCCACGAGTTGCCGCTCGACTCGACGCCGTCAACAAAGTAATACTGGTCATCCGTGTCCGTGGTGCCGTAGTTCTCCGCAGCAACGTTGCCCTCGTACGTCGCGACCGAGGAGCGCGTGTTGAACCCCTCCTCGCCGTTCTTGTACGCCGTGTTGCGCTCGAAGGTCATGTCGCCCGGCATGTTGTTGTCCGTGAAGCCGCGGCGCTTGTTGCCGTACGAGATGGTGTTGCGCACGACGTGGTCGACGGGCGTGCGGTCCGAGGCGGAGCTGCCGCCGCCGAGTTTGACGCCGTTGCCGTCGGCCTCGTGGTCCGAGCCCATGTTCCAGCGGTCGAAGCCGTTTTCGAAGACGAGGCAGTCCAGGATGGTCACGGGGGAGCCGAATTGCCTGGGGGTGTGAGCTGAATAATTTGCAAGAGAGACAGAAGGACTTACCAGAGGTCGATGCCATCGTCAGAGTTGTGCCAGATGCGGGCGCCGCGGATGATGTTGCCGTCTCCGGAGCCCTCCTTCAGCGAGATACCATCGGCGCTCTTGCCGTTCTTGCGCGGGTCAAAGTTGAAGTACGAGTCCAGGAACACAATCTCGGTGTTGGAGATGTCGTTCTGAAGATGGAACCCGGACTCGTAGTTGGCGTGCGTCGTGATGCGCTCAAAGTAGTTGTTCGACGAGTCCTCGACATACACCCCGTAAGGCCCCTTGGTGAAGGTCAGGTTGTAGAAGCGCCAATAGTCGGCGCCGCGGAGCTGGAAGATGCCGCGCTTGGAGCTGGGCAGCGCCCCGTTGTACTCTTCGACGGGGGTGCCGAAGAGGTTGTCGCCGTCGAGGATAACCTCCTCGCCCTCGTGGGCGCGGACCGTATACGGGGCGCTCGAGGTGCCGCTCTTGCGAAAGGAGATGTTGTCGGAGGGCTTGTACGTGCCGCCGCGGATGTGGACAGTGTCACCAGGGCTGGCCGCATCGATGGCGTCCTGAATCGAGAGGTACGGCGACTCGATCGAGCCGCTGCCGCTGTTGGATCCGTCAGTCGCGACGAAGATGTCAGCCGCCAGGGCGACCGGCAGGGCCGCTGCCAGGAACTTGAGGAAAGACATGTCTAAGGGTGGAATTGTATGGACAAAAAAGTAAGGAGAATGAAAGTGATGGCGAAAGAGAATGTTAGAGCCGGATGATTCCAATCTTTAAAGTTCATCAAACCGTGCTTCGCGGCCGAGTAGATATAGAGGCTCTTCTCACAAGGCTGGGCAGCCCTTCCCATTCTGCCGACCCGGCAGGGCACTTTGCATCCAACATTGACTTGTGGAAATCCTTCTTTCCGTGTAATCTCTCATGATCACGTTTCGCGCCAGGCTGTAGGGTTTCTCGTTCGTGGAAACAAGGCTTTTCGTCTGCCGAGCGCCGGACCCATACACCAAGAATTCCCCTTTATTTCCAGTTCCTGGATTCCGCCATTAGCACGTGGTCTGGGGGGGACTTGAAAACTTCCCGCTGCGGTAATTGAGCGTCGTTGCTGACGACTTGTGGGTAGCCAAGTGTGGAGTGCCTTGTTTTCCGTCTTGTCAACTTGGCGTGCTGGTAGTTTGCCGGAGTTGTATCAAGTTCAACCCACAAATCTTCCCACAGGACTGGGTCATCGGACTTTGCAGTTTTCTGGGGAAGCGGTGCGTCTGATTCGCTGCTATCGAGTACCTATCATCAGTAGCAGAAACCTACAGACTCTGCGTCTAGTCTAGGCACTCCATTGCTCCTCTCAGCCATTCCCGCCTCCTGCGATGTGAGTGGTGCAACGTCTTGCCTGGAATGCCCCCTTTGATGTGAGATCGGGAGGATCATCAATCATATTCAATAAAAGTCTGTAGGCTTTGGTTTTGTAGCGTGAAATTTCGAAGGGACTGATTACTAGCTGCATTTCGGAAACTACATATAGTCACACAGTTGGAAACTACCACTGACAGCAACGATACGTAGTCCAAACAAGACAGATGCTTGTCGAACGACTTTTTTGTTTGGATTTTGTCCGTCACTGTCGTCCATCAATGCCGTCGTCGTCGTCGTTGTTGCTGTCCGTCACTGTCGTCCGTCACTGGTACAGTTCAGGCTCTTACAAGAAGGCCTGGCTGACACGGAACATGAATAGAGGACTGGAGGACAACGTATAGGTAGTGCGGGGCCTTTATCACGATACATTACTTGACATATGCATAGGCCACGATGCATCTTTGCTAGACCACTCACAGATATGTTCGCAAGCCTACCCGGCTCAACGATCGCCCACAAAAACAATAAATAGGCAGTGCAGGAGGCAGCTCGGCACTTCTGCGACCGAAATTCCGGCCCTGGATCGCAACATCGCATTGTTATACTCGGTGTCCGAAGAGTTAACTGACGAAACCACGTCCCAATCGCTCAGTTGAGGCGGCCTTGTTAAGCTTCGTCGCTACCATGTCGAATCAGACTTAGCAGAGTGGCTGTGCTCTAGAGGACGCGCCCAATGTCCTGGTAGCTTCGGCTGCCCGTGGGCCCCGTTGTTTCCGTGGATATTCAACTCCATTTTGCTATGGGACGTCCCTTGCCGGTGAATGACGCAAGAATCCGACTACCTCGTATAACCTGAAGTCGGCGTGGTTTGGTTCGCATTCGACAGAGAAAGTCGGTGACATTAATAGAGCCAAGAAAAAAAGACGAAACCTTAATGAACAACGTCACAATAAAGCACTAAGCGCATCTACATTGTTGATGCAAGTCGACAAGTCTTGGAAACGGACGCCGCGGGAAACAGACGATCACGGCCGACGGGCCTCCGGCTCCCTTGCAGAAGCAGAATGCCAGCTGTTCCGCCGAACGAGCCGGTCTCCGTATGCCGTGTAATCAAGCGGCTTGTATTCTTCGAGATCCATATAAAGAGACTGAAACAACATGAGCATGAGGCTCCTTCTTGACCGTCATCGCACGTTCGTTTGTCAAGGATCAACATTCGTTTCCAAGCTTCTCCAACACCATAGCCAACATGATGGGATCCTCGTCGGCAATTACCCTTGCTGCATTATTCAGCTTCGCAGCACGCATTCCTGCAGCACCAACTTCTCCCCAGGGCTGTGATCATGTTGTAAGTTCCGTTCGTCGTTTGCTGTCTATCTGCTTAACCATTCTGACTTCGGTGACAGTGCACCATTCTCACGGCGAGTTCTCAGAGCAGACACTGCTCAAGAACGAATCGCAATATACCTTAGAGCAGTCGTCCTTCTGGTCGACTATTCAGGGCTCAGCTTCACCGAAATGCTTCTTCTCCCCCAAGGACGCTAAGGACGTTTCGAGAGCGGTGCTTGCGGCTCGAGATGGGCAGTGCCAGTTCGCTGTCAAGAGCGGCGGCCCCTACTCTTTCGAGGCATCCACCATCGAGAACGGGTTGGTTATTGATCTAGCCCGGCTTAACCAGACGATTGTCAGCAACGACAAGAAGACGGCAGTTATCGGGCCCGGTGGCAGGTGGTCGAGCGTTTATCCCACTCTACAAGAGCAAAACCTCACTGTGCCCGGTGGCAGAATGTTTGGCGTTGGTGTCGGCGGTCTCTCTTTGGGCGGTAAGTTCTCACGCATACTCCCTTCTGGACATGGAGAGTTAACTTTTGCAGGTGGCGTCTCGTGGTTGAGCAACCTCCATGGTATGACCTGCGACAATGTCCTTGAGTATGAGGTCGTTTTGGCCGATGGCAGCATCGTTACGGCTACCCCTACCACCCACAAGGACCTCTACTGGGCCCTTCGTGGAGGCGGAAGCAACCTTGGCATCGTCACCAAGTTCACATTCAATGCCTATGAGCAGGGCAAGTTATGGAACAGTCAACTGAAGTACGATAGTATCGCCAACAAATCGTCAATCAAGGCGTTCGTCAACTGGGGCGAGGACCTTGTCACGACGGACCCCAAGAGCTTCAGCGTTTTGCTGTGGGACTACAACACTGCCGGCCCGCCTACGGGCACAGCGATTCTCACGCACGCCGATTCGTTCTCCGACAACAAGCACCCGCAGGTCTTCGATGGTTTCTACGGAGCCAACCCCAGCAACATCACCGAATCCAACGCGTACCATGCCGAGATCGCCGATGGCCTCGTTTTCCCAGGCGGCGTCACCCGCAATTCACAAGGCGTCAAGGACATCTCCGCTTGATAGACCGGGCCATCAGAGAAGGCCTACGGGCTGTACTCCCGGTGTGGTGTACGAACCCTACCGAACCGATGTACCGCGATGCCGGGATACCAACGGCCCACGTGGCACTAGAGAAAGAACGGAATATGTTTGCAGCCCGGCTCGGCCGGCTGGACCACTACCATCCGTTAGTTCGCCGACTCGACCGGGAGACTCGGGGACCGACCACGGGGCTCCAGCGTACTTGGGCCCTATTGCCGAGATATTTACGGCCAGACCTAATACCCCCGGGGCCTCCGGCCCCGACTAAGGAAACTAAAGAGGTCCGGTTAGGTTCCTTTCTCAACTGGGTAAAGACCCTACCCCCGATGGACGTAGTCTTATATACGGACGGGTCCAGAGGTAAGGACGGGGCAATCGGGTATGGGTACGCAGTCTACCAAGATGGACGGGCCCGGTCCCGGGGCTTCGGAAGGCTAGGCATAGCCGAAGTCTTTGACGCCGAGGCGGAAGGAGTGCGACACGGACTCCGGGCTGCCCTACGGGTAGCCCCGCTAGCCGGCACAATCCACACCCGGCTGGACAACGCTGCAGTAGTCGACGCCCTTAACGGGTACGGGCGGATGCCCCCCTCCTCTCGGGACGCCC
>WIGO01000272.1:0-43482 GCA_014235945.1 Colletotrichum plurivorum
GGTAAGTTGACTAACAGGCCAGCAGGCTGGCAGAAGTACCTTTAGTTAGGGGGGTGAGGGTAGGGGTGGGTAGAAGGCACCTGACAGGGATCTTTTACTTCGGCCGGATACCATTTAGGTACGTCAAATGCGGCCAAGGTTGGTCGTGCCTGTCTCCTGGATCTGGCGGCTGGAAGTGGAGGAGGTGAGTTGGCGAGTTATTGGTGATAGGGCCATCCCCCCCACCCCCCCCTCCATAGCAATGGTGCGCGCCCAGCGAATGCACTGGATTGTACTACCATGGTATGTCAACTTATATACATACATGCAATTGCGTTTACGCACATACTGTTAATTTGTACAACTTTGATCGCATACAAGGGCCTGGAATTGTGGTACAGATAAGGTGTCTATCCTGATATGTGAAGGTGTACAACAGCTAGAATATAGGGCGAGGTTTTGCATGCGCTACGCATGAAGCCGCCGTCAGTCACATTACCTACACTACCAGAGTACAATATCCGTAGGTAGAGGTCCATGGTAGGTACTATCACAATGTACTAGTATGTACGTAATAGTAGTAGTAGTAGTAGGATTAAATCAGCAGGGCGGGCTTTGCGCACGCCGCTGTGGGTCGGACGATCGTTCCGCGATGCGCGCAGTTCGGCTGTTTGTTGCCCTGGATGTTGGATGTTTCGGCGACACGGCAACACGACGATCTCGATTCGGTGCTGTTGTTGATTCCACGTGCCTTCTTTCCACCAGCAACTTCGTGGACAGGACTTGCAGGAACAAAGATGTCGATGCTCTGCGGCAAGGACCAAACCAATTCTGACCAAGTTTTGCGATGATCGCGGCTCGCATTGTTTCGTCTGAAAGCATGGTTCGTGCGTGTCCATCTTGCCTGGACGTCTGTAGACCCGTAGACCCCTAGACCCCTTTCCATCAATCTACGCAGGGTTATGTGTAATTGTCGACTTGCAAATAGAGTCCCCCAACCCAGACTGTGTTGGCGAATGCGGACTCATTTGAAGCGAGTGGCATGGATGGAATGCGAACAAACGCCAATTACTGTGCTCTGGAACGACGTTGAGATTGTCGCGTTGGCCACATCGAACACCAATGGCACAGGCGCGATGCGATGGCACGAAGCGTTATTTCCCTCGGCAAGGGAGGCAGACGTTACTCAAGTTATTAGTCAGAAGGAAGAGTCTCAGCCAGCTGCCTTGCAGAACTTGGGTTTCGCCCCGGCTCACGTCATGCCATGTAAGGGCTAGCCAAGCACCGCCATGTGGTGAACCCTTTTTCTTTCCCCGACAGTGCCTGTTTGCGCGAAAGGTCCCTGGTCATGCCTCTCGAGTAGCAATACTCAGTCGTTCGTGTTCGCCGCCAACAGAAGGAGGGACCAGAGTAAATCCAAGGAAAATGCTCACAACGTGAGAGAATAGGAGGGGAGGCTGCCTCTGGAGCAGCGGAACGAGACGACAACGCGACGATGGACAGGCTTTATCCCCTGACGTGACCTACCTAGGTCAGGACTATGTACGGAGAACGTAGTATTACACCAAACCGAAATGGACATCGACGAGCTACTGAGTGGACAACACAAACCCAGCCGGGTCTGACGGGCGGCCAACCGAAATCATCAGGGGTCCTTGTACCTGTGGCTCAAGCACGGATACAGTGTACATACTACCTACATAGTAGGTTGTTGGCCCGAATGGAGCCCCGCAAGAAGAACGTTCATGAAGGAAGTTAGTATAGAACGCGTCAAAGGGTCGGGTAGCGGAGCTGCCATAACCGCTACCACACTTAGCCGCATCGCAACCGCGGCCACACCCAGCAGGCAGCCAGCCGCCAGATGTACGAATGTACTTACGTAGTGTAGTACTGCCTCTTTCAATGAATTGAACTAGCAGGGCACATATATCTTCACCACGCACAAACGATACATAGTAGGTAGGGTGATTAGGTAGGTAAGATCTGGGTAAGTCCCGTTACCTAGGTATCTTGGTAGGAGTGTAGGTCTTCATAGGTAGGTAGCCACCAGCGTGGCACCTCAGGTTTCCCACCCGGCACCCACCCGCGCCTAGCCCGCCATCTGGGACCCTTGACACCCCGTTGCCCTGCATCGGGCGCTGCGTTGCATCGCCGACTGATGCATTGAGAGAGGGCCTCGGTCCAGGATGCAGGCCGGCTCCCAGCAACAGGCCGGTGCACTGATCAATTCTCAGATGGCACTGGCAGTGCACCCGGACCATCTGGAGCTGCGATGGATACCAGTCACTTTTCGGACTGCCTACTATCACAATGTGCACTACTGGAGCTCATGTTTGTACAGTGGATGTAGTAGAGACCTCAGTATCGACTTGGTGCTGCGCAACAGCAGCTGGGCAAGCACAAATAATAATAATAGGATCATGTTTATTACGCCCTTAGGTACAGCGGATGTGAAGGAGGGTGGGTGTTGCGGAGGATGTGCTCAGCCACCACACTGCATTTTCAAGTGCTCCGTATCCTCAATGTCCAATGGGAAACTGCATACCAGGCACCTACCTTGCCTTAGATAGCGTAGTACCCTGTGTATTTGGCAGCTTGCTTGAGGCATTCGCGACCTTACGTGGAACCTGCACCGTGCTAAATTGGGCAGGCCAATTGTGCGGGCAGTGCCAAACCTCTCTGTGCCTGCCTGGGTACCTTCCTGCTGGGTTGCTTTTCGCCCGTATCCAGCCCAACCTTTGCATGTATACGGATACCTAGCAACAGCTGCACCTATTACCTGCGCTTCGCACCACTCATGTCTTGCTCAGTCAGACCGCACATACACACTTTCCTTCCCTCTCTCTGTCATTCACCCACATCCATCTAGCATTCTGCCTTCCCCTCCTCATTCTTCGCTGGCCCTCTCAGCCCACGCACGACACGACGACCTTCCCCAACCGTCCATCTTGCCACCCATCGCAGGCCCTAGAAACCATAACCTCTGAACCGCCTGGGGGAAACGAGGAAAGCACGACCATTTCCTCAACGTCGTTTGCTACGCGAAGCGGAAGCGACCGATTCAAGTCAACTACCCGGGCACGAGACGACGCGGCGATTTTTGCAGGGACACCAAGATGCCGAGATTTTAGTACTTGGGCTCCTTGTTCTCTCTCTCTCTTCTCCCTCTCTTTGCTGCGTCCTTCGTTCGCCCTGTGGCCTCCAACTTCGGCGCTTGCTAGGCTCGTCGACCACGCAAACCTCGAATACGTCCACCCGAAACATGCGAATGCGTCCTCCCGCTCTTCTACCAGACCTCACCGATACCGAAAGCTTTCCAAGCCATGCACCTTCCGCTCGACCTGAATATGGGAAACGCGCCTCGCCGCTGCCATCTCAGCACATGAAGTCTGCACGGCCACGTTTGATGTCGACGTTGGTCAATCGCTCGCCTACTCCAGATTCTCGAGTCTCATTACCGTCGCTCACAATGTATCTTCATCGCCTTTCGCCCAGATTGGCCCTACCACGGCTCTCGACACCCACCTCAAGTTTCGTTGGCCTGGTTCTCCTCGTTCTGGCCTGCTTCCTGTCAAAACCAGCTACTGCAGTGTTGATTCCTTTCGACAACTGCCTGTCTGATAACTACAGGGCAAGTACTGGGCTGCAGTGGAATCCTTTGTTCGTCGATGCCCGCTTCGACACTGATGAGCCGGCCCACAACCTTCAAATCATCGTTTGGGGAAATGTGTCGGGCTCTTATACTGCTGGTGATATCCCTCCCATGGGTGACCCGGCATGGGAGG
This sequence comes from Colletotrichum plurivorum, assembly GCA_014235945.1. NCBI lineage: Eukaryota > Fungi > Ascomycota > Sordariomycetes > Glomerellales > Glomerellaceae > Colletotrichum > Colletotrichum plurivorum. The sequence goes on from WIGO01000272.1 coordinate 3,765, forward strand.
ATGATACGAAGATCACGGGCAAGATCCTCCATGAGCCGCCAGGTGATAACTACACCACACTCGATGCAAGGCTCAATGTCTTAACCTACCAGCCTTACTTCCACAAAACATTTTTTTGCAATGACAGTCTCGTCAACGGCACTTGCCCCCTGGGCCCGGTCTTCAACGCCTCCGTAATGTGCGCCCCCCTGATTCAATGCGCCTTACGGGCTAAGCTAACCAGATGGTAGAGAGAGCCCGTATGGCAACCTGCCTTCGGTAAACCTGACTGAGAACCTCAACTCGTCATACGCTTTCTCCTCGCTGGCTTCGACATTCTACATATTTTACGGTCAATCTGTGACCATCAGCTGCATCTCTACGACCGTGACCCCAGACCTCGGTAGCCTGACCGCGCTCCTGCGCTTCTTGCCACTCGTCGTCCTCTTGTTCGTCGGCTTTGCTACTACCTTCGCTTCCGTATTTAGCCCATGGGGTTCGACAGACATCTTTCACTGGACAACGAACTACGGACGGGACGCCGACCTGTTGCGCTTGGTGACACCTGGTTTCGGTGACTGCCTGCAGTACATCCAATTTGTCGCACTCACCGGTGGCCTGTCGGTCAACTATCCAGGCTTTTATCAACCGGTGACAAGTCAGGTTGGCTGGGCAGGGTTGATGTTCAACGAGAGCTTTGTAAGCAAGTCACCGGGCTGGCAGGCGATCCAAGACGGCATCTACGTGACGAACGGCACATACGGACTTCATCGTTACGCACAGTTGATTGGCATGTCGGACGTGGAGGATATTTGGGCCGGCACCATGATTTGGGTCTGCGTCATCATCGCGGCTCTTTTCATCCTCGTCCAGCTCGGATTCTTTTCCCGCTGGATATTTCGACTTATCAGCGATACCTCCGAAGAGGACCTCCGCGCCAAAAACATTCCTTTCCTGGTCGGTAACATCGTGCGGGTGGTCTTCAATTACCTTCTGCTTCCCATCGTGGCCTTGTCGACATTCCAACTTGTTGTGGCCGGCCAGTCTCAAGCGTTTGCCGTTGCCCTGGCCGTCCTTACCATCATCATCCTCATCTGCTTCGCCGCATGGCTGCTGTACTTGATATTCAGAACTAAGCCGAGGGCGGTTTTGTTCGATGACCTGCCGACCGTGCTGCTCTATGGGCCACTTTACAACACGTACTCCGATGAGGCTGCGGCTTTTGCGCTCATCCCGGTCACACTGACTTTCATTCGGGGCATTGCCATCGGGGCCGTGCAGCCTGTCGGTATTGCACAGATCGTCATTCTCGCTGTCTGCGAGGTGATTCATGTCTTGACTCTACATGCATTTCGGCCTTTTCAGTCACCGACGTCGATGAATGCCTATCATACCCTGTTCTCTGTTCTTCGATTCTCCACTGTCATGCTGATGGTCGCCTTTGTACCTCAGATGGGTGTCACGGAGGGAACGAAGGGATGGATCGGCTACACAATCCTGCTCATTCACGCCTGCGTTCTGGTTCTTGGCTTCTTCCTCAACGCTCTGCAGACAATCATCGAGGTCACCGCGCGACTCCTCGGCGCGGGCGGCGATGATATTAGGGGTCTTCAGCGTGGCGGCTTGTCTAAGATCTTCGGCATGCGCCAGCTGCAGCGGCGCACTTCCAGACGGCAAAACGGGCCATCTCGAGCAAGCCAGTTGTCGACGACAGCCATGCTTGATGCAGACGAAGCCTCCAAGGCTGGTTATGTCATGCGTGGCGGTAGGCTTAGGAGTGAATCGGCAGCCAGCGGGTTCCTGCTTAGAAGTCAGCATCGGAGTTCTTCAGCCCTCGATAGTATTGATCCGTACACTGGGCAGGCTCGCAATTTCGATAGTGGCAGTACTTTCACTCCGACAACCCCAGGCGAAGTTAGCACCTTTTCATTCTTACCGTCACCTGCGGCTGCCACCCGACCACCGGCCGCTGTGACGGTCGAATCGGCCGATCCGTACTACAGACCTCCGCGACGCCGTGGTGACACTCTGAATAATTCATCCACGTCGCTCCACCGCGCTTCGGTTGCTGATTCGCGTCGCTATAGCCAAGTGGGCGCACACTTGGGCGACGCTGTTGCAGACCTCGAGGCACAGCGCGGGGCCACACCCGCTCCACAGGCCATCAATCTAACACCAAGGGCGGATTACTCGACGAGAGAAGTTGACTTCTACTACGGGGTGAGGGGACCTGCCCTCAACTCGGAAGGTATCGGCCGGAAGCTGGGAACCGGCCCTGCTGACCCTACTGGTCCCATGTCATCTGCTGCGGGATGGTTCCGCAACTTCTTTGGTGGAAAAACCAAAGAGAAGGGCAAGGGATTTGAAGTCGTCCGAAGTTCGAGGATGCCGCCGGCTATGCGCGCCGCAGCTGATGCTGAGTATGATGCGGAGCCTCCGCCGGAAGGAATCCCTGTGGCGATGGGCGTTCTGAGGAATGGGCCAATTGAATCTGACGACGACGAACCCCAAAACAAGGAGTCACGAAAAGGACCGGAGAACGGGCAGAATCCGGAGAACACAGAGAACCTGCTGAACGACGATGGAATTTCCGTTATATCGTCTGACTCGGAGGCCGACGCGGTTAGCATCCCAAAGGTGGCTGACACACCGCCAACTCTGCCCGGAATTGCAAGCTCGGGTAGTTTTAAACTTCCAAGCCGAGTAGCATCCAAGGCAAGTCGGCAGCCATCTCAGAAACACAGGCGGCATTCCACCGAATCGGAGATCCCCGACATTCCGAGGAAGAGCTCGAAGAGAGACTCGGGAATGGCCCGGGGACACTCGCCAACTCCGTCTTTCAACTTAATACCGCCCACTTCACCCACAGTTGCTCTATCTGGCGATTTATCCGTTGCATCACCGGCACCAGGCAATCTCGCTTCTTCCCCAACACCTGGTCGGCTGCCTTTCGAGCGCACTGAATCCCACCAAAAACGGCTTTCTTCCAATGGATCGTCCATGGAAGAATTCAACATTCGCAGGACGCCGAGTACCGAAAGACCAACGAGTTACGGTGTCGTTGCACAACATAGCATCAGCCGAGTAGATCCTGGATCCGACCAGCAGGTTGATCTTCTTGGTGCTTCAGCTGAGCTTGTCGACGAGCGAGGCCCTTCGAGTAGGAACTCCTCGGCAGATGCCCGGGGACGAGTTCTCTGAGATGTACCCGGCAATTTGCCCATGCCCGTTTCCTCTCTTGATTTGCTTGTCGTATCAACCGACGAAGAATTCCTTTATCATAATGTACACGGTGTATAGGCCCGCGGCTTTGAAGTACTTAGGACTGCTGGTCCTTGATCGAACGAAATATGTTTTGGGATGGGCGTTTGGCAACTTTGTTCAGGTGGAGAGTTGTCTCTAGCGACGGCGTCTTAAAATAGGAGGAGGCCGGTGTCTGACAGGCAGCATTTCATTTGCTTGCAAGCATTCCGTCATTTTGATGAACGGCCAGGTAGTGCAGGCTAAGGTATGCTATATAGGATTGTATTTAGCTGCGGCTGTTTGTGTGAAGATATAACTACATGCATAATTAATTGTTTATTGTTTTAAAATAACGATGTGTCTCGATTCTCTGCCCCGTCTTCGACCTCTGGTATCATTTGACATACCTAGTCACGGTAGTTACTTTCGCTCCCGAGCGTTAGCTCATGTATCGCTCATGTAGACAGGCACGCCGCTAATACACGGTCACATCTCTGGCCAGTCTCTGTCGGGATTTTGCTATTGCATGGACTGGACCGAACGAGGAAAGAGAGCGAAGAGACGTGGCCGTCGGAGTTGCTTTCGCCTCCAATTAGGCACTTTGGCATCAACCCCGCCATGGAATTTCTTATCGATAAGAGCAAGATAAGATTTTTTTTTTCCCCCCGGCACAGTTGCTCAGCGCAAGCGCGTTCGTTCACTGGCTTTTCTCACCTCTCACCTCTCACTTCACATTTCACATTTCACATTTCACCATTCTCTCAATTCGTCCCTCCTGTACACGGAGTAAAAGTTCCTTACTCTCTCGGACCTACCACACATCGCTTCGAAGATATGGCGCCAACTCGCCCCAACAAAAAGTCAAAAAAGAGGGCCGACAAAAAGCCTGTCAACCCGGCCCTATTCCTTCTGGAGGCCACTACGAAGCTGCAAGAGGGTGACTTGGAAAATGCCATGTTGGCTGCGAAGAAGGCGCTTGATGGCACCGGTGAAGGCGGCGACTATGAGCTAGCGACACTCAACCTCCTGGGACAGATCAGCGTCGAGACAGGCGAGATTGATGAGGCGCGGGCCTACTTCTTGAGGGCCGTCGAGCTCGACCAGGATGGCTCCCTCGACGAGCGCATAGGTGGTGGACCCGAAAAGTTCATGTGGCTCGCGCAACTTAGCGAACAGGGCGGCCAGGACAGCGTCAAGTGGTTTGAGCGCGGAGCATCCTCGCTCCGAGGCCAGATCCAGGCGCTGGCGGAACTGCCGAGGCGCAATCCTGAGCAAGAGGCACTGCTAGAGGAGAGGAAGAGAAAGTTGGGAAACACCTTGTGCGCCGTCGCTGAGGTGTACATGACGGACTTGTCTTGGGAACCTGATGCAGAGCAGAGGTGCGAGGCGCTCATTACGGAAGCCGGGCTGGTAGCCCCCGACTTGGCCGAAACGTGGCAGACGGTTGCCAATGTCAGGATATCACAGGAGAAGGTAGACGAGGCAAGAACGGCGCTGAAGAGAAGCATGGAGCTGTGGACAGAGCTGCCGCCCCTACACCCCAATGTGCCCGACTTCCCTACGCGGATCAGCTTGGTACGACTGTTGCTCGAGGTGGAGATGGAGAAGGAGGCCATCGACGTACTGGAGCGGCTCGTCGGTGACGACGACGAAAGTGTCGAAGCATGGTATCTTGGCGGGTGGGCTCTTTTCATCCTCGGCGAGAAGTTGAAGGGAAAAGCGTTGGACGGCAAGGACGAGGAGGATTGGAAGGCAACGTGGCGTACCTCGCGGCAGTGGCTTATGCGCTGCATGGCTCTGTACGCAGCCCAAGCGTACGAAGATGAACGCTTGGGAGAGCACAGCAAAGAGCTGTTTGCAGCCATCAACCAGGAGCTCGGCGACCCTCCGGCAGACGGCGAAGAAGAGGATGACGGATGGGAGGACGCCGACAGCGACGATGACCAGACCATGGGAGACTAGACTAGGTGATGATGGTTCATCGGAGAAGAACAGCAATATGGTCCTGCAAAGGCTTTGGCAATGGCCCCGCAGATGAGGCGTTTGGAGTTTAGTAACGAGAGAGAAACATTGTCCGAGTGATCATATTTCCACCACCCTACTAATTTCCTTCCCAAGTGGCTCTGTTTCAACCAAGATACCGCCACTGCTACTTGAAAAGGTAGATCCATCCCACTGGTAAACCGTAACGCCAGTCAATGCACACCACTCCACTTCACCACTAGAGACGGTGATACTACGCCGCCTCCACCTTGAGCTTCTCAAGACCCTCAGTAAGACCACCTTCTTCGTCATCCTCGGCATCGACCTTGCCAGCCAGGCCTCGCTCCCAAAGCTGCTTGCCCGTCAGCTTTACTGGCTCCTTGATTTTGGCCTTCTTCAGCTCGGCGAGGCGCTCTTCCTCTTCCTTCTGGCGCAACTCCTCCATCTCCTTGAGGAAGTCGGCGCGCCACTTCAGGAAGGTTTCGGGTGTGACAGGAGTGCCTTGGAACTTCTTGTTCTCCTCGCGCTCGGCGGCGAGCAGGGCCTCCTCGTGCTCCTTCGCCTTCGCATCCTTGCGCTCCTCGACGAGAGACTCGGCGGCCTCTTTCAGGGTAGTGACAAGGGTGAAAACCATGGCCATTCCCAGATTCTCCTGTATGGTCTCGTCCAGTCCCTGAAGGAGGCGCTCCTTGTCCTGGGAGACGTTGAACCACTCGTGCGGGGCCGCGTTGGGTGTCGACTGCAGGTCGAGCATGGGCGGCTCGTCGGGGTAAGCGTCTGGGTAACGCACATGCAGGACCATCGTGGGCGGATCATCCTCTTCTCCAGGGACATCGAGGGCAATCGATATTCTGAAGTCCGTCTCCGAGATATCTGTGAACCAGTCAGCGATACTGCTTGGAATGGGAAGGGCATGGCATGTCAATGACCCGGGACGCCCATGGTGGGGTAATCACACCTGTGATCTCCTCCGGGAAAATCGATTCGAGCACCTCGCGCTCCTCGACTTGTTCCTCGCGACCCATAATGAGATTGCTGGACCCCGAGTTGTCAATATGTGACTTCAAGATCTGTCTTGAATGTCGTTTGATCCTGTCGTGGTCGTCGTCGAAAGTGAACCAAGCAGACGGGAGAGGTCGTACTCGACTGATACCGTGCGAGGAAAGCTACGTACCTGGGGCATGGTGGGGTTTGTGACGGATTCGGTCTAGTGCTACTCTGACCGCCCGGCAATTCAAATAAAAATTTCAGAATTCTAGGCACTTTTCGCAACCGCTGTGAGACGCCTATCCGCCACCGTGAGAACCATCGCATCTCTTTTTCCACTTCGTGGTTGTCGCTGTCAACCACAACACAATTCGCCTCAACCTTCATGATGGCAACCAACGGAATCAAGGCAGGAAGTAAGAGAAAGAGCGCTCCCGTCACGAAGGGGGCCTCTGACGGAAAGCCGAAAAAGGCCAAGCTGGGCAACAAGTCCGCCTCCATCGAAAGGCCCGCGGACGAAGCGGACGACGTGGATGGAATGGAAGACATGGACGGCTCTTCTGACTCAGATGATGGAGGTGTCAAACTGAACCCTCGCGAGAGGGCGAAACAGGCCCAGGCCAAGGGCAACAAGGAGAGCGCCAACGGCCAAGGCAAGAACTTTGAGAGAGGTGAATGCCTGCAGCTCACGTGGCGGGAGAATGACGCGCTGACCGAAACGTACAGGACAAAACTCGAAAGAGTCCCACGCCATCCAGAAGAAACTTGCCCTGGAACGCAAGGCCGCGAAGCCCCTCGCCGACGAGCTGTCCCGAACCAAAAAGATATGGGAGAGGTTGAGGAGGAAGTCTCACGTGCCGTCCGAGGAAAGGAAGCAATTGGTGGACGAGCTTTTCAGCATCATCACCGGCCGCATCAAGGAATTCGTCCTCAAGCACGATGCTACCCGAGCCGTTCAGACCGCGATCAAGTACTCCACGGTTGCGCAAAGGAAGCAAATCACCAAAGAACTGCAAGGCACATACGCGCAGCTGGCAGAGAGCCGATACGCCAAGTTCCTCATTGCTAAGCTGGTCGTGCAAGCCGATACCGAGGTCAAGGACATAATCATCCCCGAGTTCTATGGCAAGGTGCGCAAGATGATCAATCACCCTGAGGCGTCGTGGATTCTGGACGACATCTACCGCCAAATTGCGACAAAGGAGCAGAAGGCAATCATACTGCGGGAGTGGTACGGGCCAGAGTTCGCTCTTCTCGAGCGCAATAAGGACGAGAAGCCGACCGCGGAGCTATCTGTGATTCTCGAGAACAGCCCCAGCAAGCGCGCGACCATCATGAAGAGTCTCAACGATATGATCAACTCTTTGGTGCAGAAGAAGATGACGGGCTTCACCATGCTCCACGACGCTATGCTGCAATACTTCCTCAACATCAAGCCCGGTACTGAAGAGTTCACCATGTTCGTGGAAATGATCAAGGACGACGAGACTGGCGACCTGCTCAAGAACATGGCTTTTACTCGCTCTGGCTCGCGCCTGGTCGCCTTGCTCTTAGCCCACGGTTCATCCAAGGACCGTAGGAACCTGCTCAAGGCCTACAAGGACAACTTCGTCCTAATGTCTGGTGATCCTTTCGCTCACATCGTCATCCTGACTGCCTTCGACGTGATCGATGATACGAAAATGACGTCCAAGGCCGTCTTCCCTGAGTTGATAGGCGACGACAAGGAGAAGGCGACGGAAAACATCATCGTTTCTACGACAAACCCGTTCGCGAGAGCAACTCTTTTATACCTGCTCGAGGGCCAGTCCAGGGCACTCTTTCCATCGAATATGAACGATGACCTCGCCATCCTCAAGGAAGTCCACGAAATCCGCCAAACCACCAGTAAGAAGGAAGCCGACGTGCGTAGGAAGGAACTGGTAGCTGCTATGTCACCGGCTCTTGTTGAGGCAGTTGTTGCCGAGGCCGCGACCTTGGTGGCAGACCCCTTTGGGTGCCAGCTTGTTTCCGACGTACTGCTCTCTGCCGAAGGCGACAAAGCGGAGGCACTGAAAGCCGTCGCTGCTACCGCAACAGGCGACCCTAGTGCTGAGCCGATGGAGGAAGATGGCGCGGTGCCTCGGCTGCACGTTTCCCGAACGCCATTCGGGGGTCGTTTGATCAAGACGCTGATTGCCGGCGGCAAGTTCAACAAGGAGACTGGCAAAGTCGAGCCCGTCAACCCGCCATTGAACTTTTCTGACATTCTGTACCCGGTGATCAAGGACTATGTCCTTGACTGGGCCACGGGACCTAGTTCATTTGTTATTCTCAACATGCTGGAGGCCGAGGAATTCAGCCATGCATCGGAACTGAAGAAGATCCTTAAGAGCCACCGCAAGGAACTTCAGAAGGCAGCGACAGGGGAGACGGCGGAGCAAAGGGCTGATCGGGAGGCCAAGACCCTCAAGGAGGGCGAGAAGAGCGAGAAAGCACCGAAGAAGGGAAAGAAGGGCGGGGCGAAGTCGGAAAAACCGGTGGGGAATCTTGGCAGCAAGCTTCTGCTGGAGAAATTGTAAATGCTACTGAGATGTGTTTCGGATGTCTAAAAGTTGTAGAGTAATAATTCAATGACAGTGAAAACAACGGGATAGCGACAGCGACAGTGACGGACAGTAACAGCAGCAGCGATGGCAACAGCGATAGTGATAGTAGTAATTAGCGAAAGTGACAGCAATAGTTAAAACCGCAACTATAGATCTCATAGTGCTTTCGTCCCGAAACTATGAGACCCGGCTTAATTCTTCCTACATAATAGGAAAGATAGGACTCTAGGTTGATTCAGTAGGACGCCCAGTCAGTCAAGACAGCCCCAGCACCAAGTCAAAATAGACGGGCTCATTGTGAATGGCGAACGATATAATACGATACGTAACTGGGTCGGCATAGCAAGAATTGTGTCACAGCTATTTACGGATCGTTGGTGGCCTGCGACGGCACAGGTGACGTCCTCCTCCGTTTGAGATCATGCCATTTCTCCTTGACCGTGATGACCTCACCCAACTGTCTCGCTCTCTCACGGCCTTCGCCCAGTTCCTCTAGCGTCTTCTGCTCCAAGACACGACGTCCGTCCTCGTCTACTACCCACCGCTGGGGGTCGGGCAGATATGCCCAGGAAAATACGGCTCCCACGGCCACGAAAGACCCGAAGAGGAGAAAGATCAGGCCCTGTCGATTGGCGGCGTTGTAAGACGAGTTAACGCCATAGACAATGAGGAGAGCGGCGATGCTTCCGATCTTCCCGGCGGCAGCGGAGATACCGTGACACGTGCACCGGTAGCAGGTCGGGAAGATCTCAGCCGGAATGATAAACGTCAGGGTATTTGCGCCTGATGTTCTGTCAGCAAGACCCTACCACGTATGCAAGGCTTGAAGGCGAGAAGCTCCTCTACTTACCGAAGTTAAACATGAAATGGCACAGGGCGACGAAGACAATAGTGGCCGGTGCAGCAGAAGTACGGTTGACTCCGTAGTACACAGCGCCTGTGATAACGAAGAGGATAGCGAGGGCGAAAAAAGAAACCGTCAGCCACAGCCGCCGGGGGATACGATTAGCAGCGACGACGAAGCAAACACTGCCGGCTATGGAGGCGATGGAAACTGTCAGTAGATACTGTTTGGCCTGCTCCAGTAGGACGTCGTAGATCGTGTTGCACGGCAACGTAGCGTCCGTTTGCCAAACGGGCAAACCAGTCTGGTTCCATAGTCTCGCTGTTGCGTTGCCGTCCTCCCACTTGGAGTTCCAACACGCCAGGCGATCGTCGATAGGCGTAGGCCCTGTCGTCGCCCACATGTCCGAGAGAGTACCCCTGTTGTCCAACGAAAGTCCATAGAAGCTTAAATCTAGGAAAAACCATGTCGCAGACGTGCCTGGTTCGATTAGCGCTTCGGTGGTCTATGTGATCGTTGGGGCACCATTAGGAGACAAGACGAAGGTGGTGGGCTTGAGAGGGATTCGGGTGTCAGTTTCTTACCCAGAAGATAGTACCAGTTCCCATCCTCAATGAAGTACTTGTACAGGTCATGCTTAGAAAACTGAACAGGCATGGGCTGTGCAGAGCTGACAGACTGCACAGCGTCAGGAACAGTCATAGGATATGCCGTGCTGGGGCCAGAAGGAGCCCCATAAACTCTTTGGGTGTTTCTCAGGGCAATTCCTGGTTTGTTCCTGACCTCGAGACTATACAGTCCGCAGTCAAAGAGGAAGAACCGGAAGATGATGGCTAGCACAGCGGGAACGGCGCCTGAGCCGATGACAATTCGCCAAATGCCGTCCACAACACGGCGGCACTCTCTGTCGAATTTTGTGTCGAGACCACACTGCATAGCTTGCAGGCCCGCGCTTTGCTCCCGACCGAGAAGCACCCAGAGGCCCACTAGTTGCGCCATAGCCTGGCCGATAGGTTGCATCATGAAAGTCTAGTCTGTTAGCAGAGTCGCAATCGCGCCGGAGTTGCCACATACCGAAGAAATCATGGTTCCTCGTGATTGCGTGCTCGACCACTCCGAAGTGATGACTGCACTGAGAGGATACTCGGCACCAATCCCTGCGTTGGCGTGTCAGTACGGCCGCGCGCATGCACAAGTACCCAGGTTGAACCAGACGAACCAATACCCATTACGAAGCGCCACTGCGAAGCACCGGAGAGTCAGCACTGACTGTGGGATGCCAAAGACACAAGGGGCAACAGGGAAAAGGGGGCCAGCCCACCCAGATGAACAGCCCCAGGAAACTCATGTCGTCGAAGCCATAGCTGCTAGTCGCAACCCCGATAGTTGACACAATGACCAGCACGAGTTCGATGCCGTAAAGGCGGGTTCGGCCGTAAAAGTCGGCGAGGAAGCCGAAGAGCAACTGGCCTATCACGGAACCCAAGAGTGTAAAGAAGTTGATGAGTAAACCTTGCCATCGCGCACCTGGGGAGGGCCAGTAAACAAAAGCGATGGACGCGAGAATGACGTTGGTTGAGAACAGATTGTACCTGACGCAGAATCAACGATTAACATGGTTGCGGGAGACTCCAAGGGGTGCAGGATGAGCCGTACGAATCTGTCAGGAAGCCAGAAGCAGCTACACCCCAGATCCGAAGATTCCAGGAGTTGAGGTCGAGCTCGTATCGCAGCTGGCGACGGTCCTGCAGCAAAGATCAGCAACGATCATCAACAGGGCGGGATTCGTCTGTAGAATGCAACGTGTAAGAGTAAGACCAAATCAGTGGTCTGAGCACGAGCAGTGATGAAAAACGGCTGTTCAGAGAGGCATTGTGCAGGCAGCGAACACTGAGCAGTGGCGGGGGACGTTGAAGGGCTGGAGATGAGACGGCACGTGGTTGGAGAAGCAGAAGAGGCGGCTGCGAACTAATACGCGTACCTGAAGGTCTCTAGCGGGCAGAGCGGAGCTGTCGCTGCCCAGAAAACCGCGATTCCTCCTCTGGTGAGGATTGGGCAGAGCCGACATGGCTCTTTGTCAAACTTAGACCGCCGGCTCACCGAGTCTCTAGAGGAGGAACAAGCGTTTTTGACGCGACGCGGAAATCAGGGCGGGGCGCCAGCACGAGTCGAGACGAGCAGTGTATAATGTCGTATTAACGAGCGAAGACCCCGTTTTCATGGACACGTACTATGTATATGTAGGTCGCGACCGATGGAGACACATTGGGTGGCGGGGTTTCGGGATATGGTGTAGATGGATGCAAATGCAAAGGGCGAGGGTGGCTGCGCCCGTTTCCGCACTTATATGAGTGCCGCTTGTGAAGAGGAAAGAAGATGAAGACAAAACTGGGAAAGTAGAAGAATTCGAAGACGCACCGAGTGTGGACGCCAATCTCACAGCCTGGTCGGAAGCGTGGAAATGCCAAGCGCATGCGAAGAATCGTGCACAGGATAGGACCTTGGGTCCCCCCTACATAGTACTAGGTAGTAACGCAACTCTCTTTTCCCAAAGAGCCCGCCTAGGTATCTTAACTGGGTGTCCTACTTGCCTAGGTAAGTAACTGCTACCTATCTAATCATAGCATTTATAGTACCGGCTTGCTTATTCTATTAGTTAGAACCTTTTAGAACCTAGAGTAATAATATTAGGACAGTGATGGTGATAGACAGCGGCGGCGATATCAACGACTGCACTGCACATAAACAGCTAGAGGGCTCAGGGAACACAGAAGGCAGTGCTGCATCTGCATATCAGGACCTTGCCATTGCACCCAAAGTCACCTAGCGGAGCAAGGGTTGGCGGGAACCGTAATGCCAGTCGCTTGAGCATGCAGTCGCGGCTGGCTCTTCCATTGGCCTATTACCAGCTACCTACCTACCAGTACGGACACACTACATACTGTGTAGGCCACGCCACGCACTTGGGGGCTGGAGCCATGGGCCATAGGTTCCATGGCACCAGCCGTTCGTGGGAAATGCTTGGGGCAGAAAAGCAGCCCTTGTTGCGACCGGGACGTTTTACGAACCACCAACACCACTAGCCTCTAGCCGCAGGAGGACGCTCACGGACCACACAGCCTAACAGTTAACAGGAAGCAAATGTAATTTGCAACCCCGCTCAAAGAAATCGCCGTTCAAGTTGCCCGTTGACCTCACGCAGCACCACCTGTCTACCTTACCTCACTGGCGCAGCGTTATCAGGTTTGTTTGGCCCGTGGCCGCGGCGCCTCCTGGTCCGACTCTTCTCGGCTCCCAACACACAAACTCCCGTCACGATATTACGTCCATCGGCATTTTCCGTTATCCACGACATCTTGCTCTGCAACTCGCAACTCGCGCGCAAGCTCGCACTGCCTGTCTCAGACGCGACTTCGATTTGCCATCAAACCGAAATTCGTAGCCTGGTGACAGCCTGGTGAGAGGTCTCCTGCCGTAAGACTGTCGTTCCAGCATTTTTGCGAGCAACAGACCTCACAGCAAGCCGGTTTCTTGTACTGGCGCTACGCCGTTCGAATGCATTCGTCGCAAAGCTTCTGTCCCCCCGCCCAACATCCGCAACGAGACGAACCGACCGCATATCGAACCCGTGAACGCTATGTCATTATAGAGCTTCCAAGCTTTTGTCGACTGTTCAGTAGTGTTGACCAGTGTCAGAGAGCCCCAAAGGCAAAGGCCTCTCAAGAATGGCCGCCTCGTCCTCCTCCGGCTCATCCTTCACTTCCTCCTCTCTCGGTCGCCCCCCGACCTACGGACAACCCTACGCGAGCCCGATTGACTCGACTTGGACACCAATTTCCGGTGCCTCGACCATCTCAGCTCTCACCTCCGAGGCCTCGGCGCCCCATGCCTCCCTCCACCCTCTAGATCTCGGCCCTCCGGGCTATCAGGCAACTATGTACGATCTTCTCGCCCTTTCCTGTCTCTTGCTCCGCCATGCCCCTCATCCCGTCCGACCTTGTTGTCATGACTAAACCTACATGTCCTCTTCTCTGACGCCGTCCGGACTCCTAGAACCCTCTTTGAGAACACTCCAAACGAGCGCACCGTATATCTCGGCCCGTGGGAGGTTGTCGGCTCCGAGCAGCGCCGTGTGCTTTGGCAGTGCAGCTACCAGAGCGAGCTCCTAGAACACTTCCGTACCTCGCTTCCCCCTTTCACCATTAATGCCTCGGCCCAGGGCCTGACTGTGTGGTCTAGTTCCGTCTGACGTCCCGGCCGACATATTTCCGCATACCCTTCACGGCCGCCACCGGCCCTACACGGACCCCTGCGAACTCGAACTTTTCATTAGCTTCCGCGAACCTCACAGGGTGAGATATACCACTGGCGAAGGTGTTGTCATCCATGATCACTTGACGGAGGTCAAGTACGACTTCACCACTGTCGAGAGCTCTCTGCGTTTCCAGGGTGACGTTCGTCGAAAAGACCTCGTTGACTACTACGACGTTGATGTGGTCTGGTCCGATGTACACGGGAGAACGGACGGGTTTGGTAACGTCAGGGGCATGGGACTAGTTCAAAGGCTCAAGCTTTGGAGAGATCGTTATTCCACTTACCATTCGCTGACGGTGTTCGCCAACCGCGCCGGAGGCCGCCAATATCGGGAATACGAGATTCATAACTTTGAGGGTGAGCTGCGCAATCGCGACGACCGGCATCGTCAAGTCCGTCTTACCGTTCGCGGCAGTCGGCGCTGCAGCGCCCCGGATAGCGCTTCCCGCTCGCGCTTCGCGCTTCCCCATCGCATGCGCTCCCGGGTTCGCTCCGGGTCCCAAAGCGGCGGATCCCTTTCCGAGGCAACCTCATCATTCGGGTCACTCGACATGAAGTACCTTGGCATCCAGTTCAGCAAGCGTGAAGGTAAAAAAAAAGAAGAAAAAGAACAAGAAAATCGGGGACTTACCAAGTCTGCCGAAATTTCAGCATCCCAAATAGGTCAGTCAAGAGGCTGATGGGTGAGAAACAGACTACCGCAAGTTCATCGAGGGCTGGGTCATGGCGCACAGCTCCGACAGCGAGTTCCACGGAATTCCCTTCCCGCCTCACCACGTTGAACTACCATCGCCGCAAATCCTCCCCGGTGAGATGTGGGAACTACCGTCGCCGGACATAACGAGAGGGCTGCAGCCTGTCGCCGAGCCGCCGGATTCATCAGAGTCGGTTTCGCCTACTTGACCCTGTCAAGCTTGGGAAACCAGGATGTGGCAGGGCGCAGGGAAAGCACCGAAGCGGTCCGTCAGACACGAGTGAGCTCATTTCATTGATGGAGCCGATCGGGTTTTCCGGCGGAAACTCGCCGTAATTGACATGGACAGATCGACCACCACAGATGAAAGGGGCTTGGAAACCCATGCTCCAGGCGTTCAAAATTGTGCTGGAGCATGCGCAAGTGGAAAATAAACTGTCGAGAAAGCTGTCTGGCAAGTGGTCTGTCGCCATCATCATCATGCCAGGAAACCAAGTGTGGGTAGTGGTTCCATTGTTGCCCGCCCGCTAGGTAAGGCCAAAGCGTGGTCAGATTTGACAGGTTTGACAGGGTCCACGCGGGGTTCTGACGTCCTTCCACTGTTCGGAGCTGGCAAGTGGGGCCGTGTCAGCGGTCCACGACGTTCCTTAGTGGCCTACCTAGGTACCTAGGTATTCTGTAACGTCGCCATGGATCCAACTCACAACACTACACTAGGTACTCACCCACCTCTTGTCCCGCGCCCAGTGGGTGGGTGAACGAGGACGACGAGCCACTGAGCCGACTCAGCAGAATGCATCAAACGCACCACGCCCACTTGGCCTCATTACCATCCCACGTCCAGACATCTGCTGATTGCTCTCCCCCAAAAGTCGCCTCAGTAGACCCTAGCTGCCTTGCATCGACCTTCAACACCGTCGGCCCGAGGTTCGACCTACCCACCAGCCAACCAACCGCCCAATCGTCCGTCCCTGTGGCCCTGTTTTGCTTGGGGGATGCTACCAAGTATAAAGCCGAATCGGCCGCGATCAGTCGCTACACCCCAACAACGTCGTCTCTGAAACAAAGTCGCAACCTCACTCGATTGCTTCACCGGAGTCATTATGAAAGTCATTCTTGCCATCAACGCCGGTTCCAGCTCAGTCAAGATCTCGGTTTACTCCGCAGAGCCAAACGTGCCACCCCGCCAGATCGCAGAGACGTCCATCAGCGGGCTGACTGCCCCACCAGCCCAGGTCTCATACACGCGCGGCGATGTTGAGGTTAAGAAAAACCAAGACCTCCAACACAAGGTGTCGACTCAGGACGACGCCTTCAGAGTCCTTCTCAAGACACTCATCGAAGACCCACAGCTGCCACAGATCAAGGGCAAGGGTGACATCTCCCTGACATGTCATCGCATCGTCCACGGCGGTGATTACAGCTGCTCGCAGATCATCACCCTGCACACTTATTTCCATTTGGAAAAGCTCAGCGATCTGGCTCCGCTGCACAACGGCCCTGCCCTCAAGATTGTCAAGTCGTGTGTCGACCAACTCCCCGACGCCATCAACGTGGCCTGCTTCGACACTCAGTTTCATTCCACCATTCCGGAGCATGTGCGGACTTATCCCATCAACCAGGAAATAGCCAAGAAGAATCATCTGAGGAAGTTCGGCTTCCATGGCATCAGCTACTCCTTCATCACTCGCTCTGTCTCCGAATATCTCGGCAAGAATTCGCAAGACCTCAACATCATTGCTCTTCATTTGGGAAGCGGCGCAAGCGCGTGTGCTATTCGCAATGGCCAGAGCTGGGACACAAGCATGGGCTTGACCCCGGTCGCCGGACTGCCTGGTGCAACAAGAAGCGGCAGCGTAGATCCTAGGTCAGTAGTTGGTGCGACGCTCATCGTGAGACTCTAGCTGACAACGGGTTTAGTCTCGTGTTTCATTATGCCAGTGATGTCGGGAAACTCTCACCAAGCTCAACATCTGAGTTGCACCTCACTGAAGCTGAAGAGATCCTCAACAAGCAAAGTGGATGGAAGTCCCTGACGGGGACTACCAACTTCGGCGTTATAGCAACTTCGGAGAACCCCACACACAAGCTCGCGTTTGACATATTCGTGGACAGAATATGCGGCTTCATCGGCAGTTACTTTGTTACTCTGAATGGCCAAGTAGACGCACTTGTCTTTGCTGGCGGCATAGGCGAAAAGAGCGATAAGCTGCGACAGCGTGTTGTTGAGCAATGCGCGTGCCTAGGGTTCACCATTGACAATGAGCTGAACAGCAAGAAAGTTACAGCCACGGTACAGGACGTTGGCAAGCCCGAGAGCAAGCGCCGGACCCTGGTTTGCCAAACGGACGAACAATTCGAGATGGCGAGATTATGCACAGAGAAGGAGGAGCTGTGGTAATTGGTTCTGGCCGTGACACAATAGGAGAGTTGTGACGGTCCGGAGCCGCGTAGCGGAAGGAGGGTGGGCCCAGAGGCCGCAGGACGGGGACGGAACACTTCATTTATGGTACTGACAGACTACCTACAGTCTGGCGAGGCATGGACAATCGATGAATTTCTAGCCGTCAAATGCGATTAATTCTTGTTCCTGGGCAGCCACGATACCTGGAGCATCACCAAGTTGAAAGCCGGCCGCGCAACATAACCTCGCCAGCGTTCTCTCGGACTGAAAGTCTTCCTGCATACATTCCAAGTCAAATACGTCAGGTCACTCTACCGCCGCGGTCTTTGCATCAGAAGATATTTTTACTTTCTTTTTCTGACTCATCCGGCCCCAACCCCGAGGGCAGGCTGACTGTGGAGGGAGATTGAGAGTGTGAGGCATCAACTAAATCAACCGAGTTGCCGATGCGTACACCTGACACCATTCTCACCTGTTTTTCCATTTACCCTTCTCCCTACCTCCGAGAACTAAGTGTCTCTCACATGTAGTTGCGAACATTGTTTTCCACCGAACGGTCCCACCCCATGCCCGTGCTTGTATCAAGACCTACGAGATCTCGTGTATATATATCTCCGGCTTGGTAAGGAAAGAAGAAAAAAAATCCATCAATTGCATCGAGATGAGGCCAAATTCGCACTCAGCGTTTGCCATCACTTGCTCTTGAATTGAGGATTCGGGTATGTGTACGAAGCGACAGAGAACGCCGGGGAATAACGAAGTCCACCCAATAGCCTTTGATCCGTAATGAAAAACGAAGAACCCAGTAAACGCCATCGTTTTGTTGCCCTCATCGTGCCTCGTATATGTGCGGGCCATCCGTATGCTTCGCGACCTCTAACCGCAAGACCCCGCATGATAATGTAAGTGACAATAAAGTGATAGAAAAGGCAGGTTATGTAGAGCCAGCGCTGGACTCGGTTCGAGCGCTAGCTGAGAAACACCGCTGTATGTGCTATAGCGCATCCGTTTCGCATCTGCTCCCGGCTTTGAGTGGTGACCTGGCAGGCAGCTGTCCACCCGCATTGTCCCGCGGGGGTGAAGGCTGCGCCGCCCAGATCGAGCAATTGCCACCTATGCACCCTCCTGACAGGCCACGGCCATGGCTAGAGCATCCAGACCGCTGCTTGGGGTTCTCGCGGCACTAGGTCGACTCAAGAGCGGCAAACTCAGGTTTCGCATATCCCATGCGTTGGTTGCAGGGGACGGGAGAGGCGCCTGGCCAGGCGGATATCCATATGACTCGGCATCCCACATGGGTTGATCGCGGGGAGCACGGTTGCTGGCGGCAGTTCGCGTTGATGAGGATGAAGAGCGACGGCCACTTGCCGATAGTGCGCCTAACGAAGACCGCGCGGCAGCTTTCGCAGATGCCGAAGAGCGTGATTTATCCTTGTAGTGAGTTTCCAAGTGTTGCTTCATGTTGTCTGCTCGGGTGAACTTCTTCTGGCAGCCGTGGAAAGTGCATTGCACGGCCTTCTCAGCGGTGTGAATCTTGGAATGGCGGGATGCATGACCTGAGGTCGTAAAGGTTTTTTCGCATCCGTGACTGTCACGGTAGCGGCAGGGATACCTCTTCCCCGGCCGCTCGGGCAGAGGCGAGTTTGCCGAGCTGTCCTCCTCATACGAGTTTGCACGGCTCGTAGTGGTGTAGGCAGGGCGTTTCTGTTCGTACTCATCGTACAGGGGCTGGCAGGGAGCGAAAGCGTTGATGCGGCTGGGTTCATAGGAGGTCGGGGTGAGAGGAGACAGAGGGTCGCTGCTCGCATTCGAGTCGTACGAGTCTGAACGGAGAAGTTCAGGAGTATGCGGCGACGAGGAGTTGCTGCGCGGCGCCGGATGGAAAGGTTGCGATATGACCTGGTTTGCAGTGCGATAATTTAGGCGTTGAGGCATAGGTTGGACGACGGGCTCATCGTTCAGGAGCGAGACCTGACGGCCGGTAGCGTCTCGAGCATGCATTTTGTGCTTCTTGATCTAGTCGTCGTTCTAGTCGTCGTTCATGTAATGGCGGGGGACGGCGATAAAAACTTCAGCTGGGCAGGACGAAGCTAGTGCGGACGAGGATGGCAGCGACGAACGGCTAGTTGACTGACGGGTTTGCGGGCCGGGATCTCAGGTGACGACGACAAGGACGAACAGCTTTTGTTGAAGCAATGAGAATCGGAGATATGGAGCGTGTTGGTGATGCTGTGTGACAGCGGTGACGGAGGATAGGGCGATGGTGAAAAAACAGAATGACGGGGCCAAAAGGGTGTGGGAGGTGAGGCGCAGGTTGAGTATTATACCAGCCGGCAGCTTCGCCAGTTCTCAGCAGAGAGGAAGCTCGGGAGGTCAGCGGGCTTGGAAGAGGGGGGTGTGGGCCGAAGCGAGGTTGCAAGGAAGGTACATGATCAAAATGTAGTGAGTGTACGGAGCATGCGGTCGGCATAGACGGGCGAGGGATTCGTAGGCTGTGGATCAGGGAGTGAGTGGAAGCGCAGTGTTTTGGGGGGAATCGAGGTGGGCATGGGCATGGGCATGGGAAAGGAGAATTGCGCACCTTTCGTTGCTCACCGGGATGCCGCAAAAGCTACCTTGCAATGTACCTTGTCTTGCGGTGGGCTAAGGTACCCGACCTGAGCTATCCAAGGTTAGACGCTAAGGCGCGACTGGTAGTGTACAGCCATGGGTGGGCAAGGGTCAGGGAACATTGGAACTACTGGAAGGAGGGTCCGGCCAAGGCGCCGTCGTGCTCTGCGCAACGCGCCCTTTGACCCACCCCTCAGTACCTTTGCATACCTCATTCTCACTTCACTCTCACGACATCATGGGCAATTAGCTAGGCACACCCCCAGTTCCATCCTCCATCTTCTGCAGGGTAGCTCCCGAGTCCTTACGGCGGGCGGCTACGTACCCCGGGGTGGAGAACAGGCGTCCTCGGGACCTGTGCTGTTAGCTCCTCTCTATTATTATCTTTATTTATTTTTTTCCCTTTTCTTTTCTTCCCCCCCTCTCCCCGCCTTTCACCCCTCAGGTGTTTTCCCCCTTGCGATAGAGAACTTCACAGGCAGACAGATCCAAGCAGAATCCCGTATGAGCTTGGATTTCGATCCGGACTGCGACGACGGCCAGGAAGGGTTTGGTCCTGAGAAACCCTTTACCAAGCCTTTGCCCGCGCTTCTGTCGCTCCTTACACAACGCGACCACTATGAAGGTCGACACTCTTTAAGCCAATGCGCATTCAAGATATGTAATTTCACACAGAACCTCAACTATTCGTACATGCAGGTTACTACACTAAAACGCTGTTCCCGCGGACCCACTCCATTCTACTGTTGCGTTCCCTGGCCATCATCGATCCCCCTGGTCGTTCTATTCAGTTCTGGCCCGCGTCCCGTCGATTTCGATGTCGGATTGCGCATCCCTCTGGCTGAAATACTTGCTTTCTTGCTTTCCTGTTCTTTTCAGGGCTTGTCGTTGCCTTCTTTCGGACTCATCCCCACCTCTCCGAAGCTTTGGCAACCCCCGAATGACCGCCTTGCCTTGAGCGCCGCTGGCTAGCCTCCAGGTACGGCGGTAAGCTCTGAGCTTCCATAGGAGTTGATGCTCCGGCGTCAAGCCACGGTACTGTGCCACGCAGCCCACGGCACGCCCAACACAAGTTTACTCCCAGTTCTTGTTTGCCTCTTCCATGTATCGTGCCAATGTGAGAGTCCAAAGTCACCGATTCCCATGTTGGTAACTCGACACGGATACCATTCAGGCCAAGCTATCGCCGGCTTGTGCGCACCGCTTGTCACTGCTCTCCCACGATATCTATAGAAGGACTATCTTCCGCTCGTGAACCCCGAATACAGCCTCTTCGAAGCTATTCCAAGGGTCTCGGCTCCGTCTCCCAACGTCTTCCGGCTGCTTGGGAGTAGCCCCAAGATATCGCCCACAACTACAAAACACATACGGATGCTAGTAAGTAGTAGTATGTACTGCTCGGACGACATGCGTGTCCCGTCGGCGGTGGAGACATGCCGAAATTTGACCAGCATGCCACCATGCTTTCGCCGGGCGTTGTCTGTTCTCGGTCGGTCCGCATAGTGTATAACAACCTGCTACCTATCCGTACCATCGGCATCGAGAGGGACGAGGTAGATCGCGATCTGGGAGAAAGGGAACCTAGCGTGGACTGTAGACGCCCGCGCACCTGACTCGGCTTTAGCGCCTGGACAACGGAGGCGGAGGGAAAGGACCCTGCACGAACCCAAGAACCTGCAACTGTGACGTCAGGAGATTGATTGGGCCAGTCCCCAACCAAGCAGCTGAAGGCAGTGAGCGCAAGGCCGACTGACCTTCAAACATCACATCGCTCACTCACAGTGGGATCAAGCTAGGAGGAAATGATTCCTCAATTCATGTGGTGCAACACACAAGAAACCCATCACATCGGAATGGAAGTCATTGGCCTAAATTTTGAAAGCCCCTCAAGGGTTTTCATCGATTGGAACGACCGTAGTAGTATACCAACGACATCCATCATGGCATATCGTACTTGATCTCTGGATGGGATGAATGGCGAGCCCCCGGGTGAGAATACCCATACAGCCTGGAAGGAGGGGTAGTGGGCAGTCGAAGGGTACCTGATTCCTGACAGCCGGCCCCCCTTATCATGATACACATTCGCCGGCAGCCCAGGCACATCCCCGGAAGTACCTGATGGTAGGTAGAATACGCACGTACACTAGAACATTGGACAACGCACACCCCTCCCCGGCCTTCTACCTACTAACATGGTATTAGTACGTAGTGTACTGGTCCCTTTGCACGCCCTGCGGGGTGCTCTGTACCTCTCGAAGGGGAAATTTCCCCCAAATGTCGTCATAAGTATGTCAGGCTGATGAACGACCGACCACACGTCTCGTCCCTGCTTCGCCCGCACAACACTGTACCATCCTCACGCAGCTCAGGCGGAATTGTCCGGCCTGTAATGTGTCGACCGGCGAAGAGTCCGGGGGAACAGGCTGCATGGGAGACCTATAGCTTACTGAGATATCCGTAGGAAGTCGGAAAGATTGTAGACTCTTTTGCAATACGGATACTTGCCTAGACCAGCAGACACTTATTGTGCGATCTGAGTCTTCTTATTCGACCACCTAGGTAGTTGGTCCACTTCCATGTCCTCGCTGTGGGTTGGTAGCTTCAGTGCGTAAACGCCTCTAAGGTTCAACTTGACAATGTTGCTGACAGGCTTTCAGCATATTCGGCGGTGAGGACTAGTTCACTTAAGCCTCAACTCCCAAATCGCACTCGCAAGGATAATGGTATAATGCAGGAGCTAGTGTACACCAGAGGAGAAGGGAGGCGGAAACCACCAGGCAGGTGGAGGAGACGAAGAAGGCAGAGAGGGGTAGGTGAGGAGAAAGGAAAGCAAAAAAAAAAAAAAGAAAGAAAAAAAAAAAGGGTCAAGAACTCCTAGGGTCCAGTGTCTGGCAAGGGCATCGAGGGTCCTTAGGGCCGCGCTAGAAACGGGTCAGGGGAACGGGGCAAAGGGAGACGTACATGAAGGTAGGGTGAAGGAAAGTACTTGCCACCTAAGGTACCTAGTGGACTGAAGGCATGGAGGAGCCGGAGTCCAAGACTCCAAAGACGCCCAACGAGGTGGGGAATGGGTCATTCTGTGGCGTCGAAGGGTCGTCGACCAGGCTTTGCATGCTCACTTGTCAGTCCGAGAAGGGCAAGAATCAACCACGATCGAGATCTCTGTCTGTGGCTTGTTCTAGCAACACCTCGACGGCATCTACCTAGATACTTGCAAGTATCCGTAGCGTACACCAATAAAACCCGGCGAGTGGGGCTAGCCACCTGGGTCGAATACATGAGCGCTGCTAGTCACGTGCTGTGTGGCTCACTGGCGTCAGTCCGCTTCGGGCAGCACATGGGACCTTCTGAGCCCGGATAGTACCTACTATGCACTAGAGTGCTCCTGCTGGAAGCCACTTCAGGTTGGCCGGCACGTGTCTTCCTAACTGGGCGCGTTTAGAGCCCCCGAGCGAAGAGACGGATGAGTGAGTGCGTGCAACATTGCAAGAACACACGCATGGTTTACACTACGACCGGCTTCAAAACCGAGATGGCCACGTGATGGCCTTCTGCCGATTGATCGGTACTGCGACCCGAAAGGAAAAAGAAGACAAGAAACATGGACTTCAAACTCACGCAGGACAGGCTCGGGGGCATCAGTAGTGGCCGAGGAAAGAAAGAAGGAAATGAAAGGCAGTCTCTTGAAGCTTGTAATATCGCACAGGCAGGCACGAAACCTTCTTTTCCAAATAGCTATGGTACAGGCATGGTATTCTTCACATACGCATCCCAACAATTCGACCATGGCGAAAGTCTGACGGAACTCTCCAAGGCGACGCCACCGCTAGCCCCCTCCAATGAGCTCCCACACTAGATACTCTGCGTGGTACACTCCATAGAGGTCAAGTTGGAACTGGCTGATACTTCTTTACTACGCTCTTTCATGAGCTAGCTGTTTCTCCTTAAATGCACCCAATATAGGAAAGCGAAGTGTTGGAACACTGATGAACGCGCTGCGGAAACCGTTGACATTGACGTAGTGGTATGTTGTTATGTTGTGGCATGTTCGTGAGAATTTGATGATGGACCTTTGGTCTGGTCTCCGGAGTTTTCTCCGGATGACATGGCCTGTCTCCGGCGTTACCCTCGCATGCGTCGTGGTGCACGTACCAGACGTTAGGAACAGCTGCAGCCCAGCCAGGTACCCTCGGTACGCCGATGCCTGTCCTTCAGTCACCTACCACCCACCTCCTTTCGCCCCTGACCCAACAGTACAAAACAGCTAAGTACCTAGGTGTCTGGACAGCAGGTGCAGCGTGTGTAAAATGTAAACTAACTGTTCGTCTACGTGTAAACTACCTTCCTTGCCATGGACATGTCTAACTTATGGGTCCGGGTTCAAGTAGGTATAGCCAAACAGTACGAAATTGTCTGGCAAAGGTCACCAAGCCTCGGGGCGAGCTCGCAAGGCATGGACCACGGCTGTCCGCCGAGGTAAATAGATCTGTATGGAGCCTCGAACTACAAAGGGACTTTTCGCTTGGGAAGGGGGTTGGGTACAGGTGGCTGACGCGGTGCAGGCTACGGCCTCACATTTCCAAGAAACGAGTCGGCAATTCGGTAAAGCAAGATTTTTTTTTCTTCTCTTTCTCTGGTTTTCGGCAAACTGGGCATAAGAGCGTCGCAGGGTCGAAGGGTCTTGCGGCTGGTCGCCCTCACCAGTCGACCTCGAGATCTCACAA
Organism: Colletotrichum plurivorum; assembly: GCA_014235945.1. Classification (NCBI taxonomy): domain Eukaryota; kingdom Fungi; phylum Ascomycota; class Sordariomycetes; order Glomerellales; family Glomerellaceae; genus Colletotrichum; species Colletotrichum plurivorum. The sequence continues at coordinate 28,135 of WIGO01000272.1, forward strand.
ATGGCTGTGAATCGATATGCTGAGCTGCGACGAGTCGCCCGAAACGGGATGGCGTATGACCCCACTCTACAACCTGGCGTGCTGGCTCTGCCCCAAGCTGCCGACGGTCCCCCAGAATCTAAGAGCACTCCCTGGGCGTGGTGAATGACCCAGCCTGATTGAATGAATGTTCAAGAACACTATGAAGTTTTGATGTTCGTAGTGGGGTGGTTTCCATCAATCGGGAAACGAAAGGACCTACACTACGGCGCCTACCTTATTGCTTCTATGTAGTACGGTTAGGTAGTTTCTTTCCAAGCCCTTACATAGTACCAAGCCAAGTACTCCTCGCAACATGTACCACACAGATCTTTCGCACTACGTAGTACAGTAGTGAAGGTACCTACCATGTAGTGTACGGAGTAATGGACTGCTTTTCACTACGGTAAAATACCTGCCTTGCCCGGGCCCAGGCACGCCTCCCACACACCTCCACAATGAGCCCCTTGGTGAACACAGAAGGCCCCACTACCATGTGGTGGTCACTCGTCCCTCATCGCCGATTTCTATGGCGCATCAGTGATTTCAACCGATCTCCAGGGTCTTAGCTAGGTAGCTACTCCTCAGGCAGGCAAGGCAGGTACCTGACCAAGCTACTTGTCGCGCTGCCAGCACCGTTTAATCAATGCTGACACGGAACGTACACCGATTCCGTTTTCCGTCAATCATGCGGCATACCTTACAGGCAGCTTCGTCTCCGATACCAAGGTCCAAAACTCCATTCGTGTGGAATCCCACTGCTACCTGTTCTAGTGCAATACCTATGGATATTCTCTCTTCTTCCGATCTCTCTTGGTCCTTCCCTGTCGTTAGTCTCCTCCCCTAACCCTGCGTCTGGCCCTCTCTCTCTCTCTCTCCTCCCTTCCTTTTTTTTTTTGGTGGTGGTGGGGGGGGTTTCTGGTCTTGATAACTGCACTCGTTTTTTCTTTTGGTTTTATGTTTTTTTATTTTTCCACTCAAAGAAAAACTGCTTTCCCATTCCTCTGGCCCCTGTTCTTTCTGTACTACTTCTCCGTTCGTTCAGTTCCGTATCTCTGTGCTGGGTTGATGTACACGTATTCTTCATCAGTTCACCGCGACCTCCGCCAGACCCATGGCTCGTATATAGGTAATACTAGCAAGCAGCCGAGGATTCTATCGCCGCCTCTTGTCTCTGCCCAGCTCCACGCCCGGCTCTCCATGCATTTACCTAGCGAGTAGCGGGCGCCATGCTATGTACTATAGGCTAGTACTCAGTTGGCTACGGTAAGGACACACACCCCGTTTTGCCTTTCCCATTCTTCACTCTTCGATACGGCGGCGTGCCCTCCCTCCTCAAGCTGCCCCCCCTTCTGTCAGATCGACGATCACGACCCCTAGAGTACCTACGGTGGCCAAGGTCTGTTGCAGTCAACGGAACCCAACCCAACCCAACCCACCTCTGCACGCCTGCTTCGGACCCTGATGATAACGTCGCACCAGCCGCGACACATCCCTCCTGGTGACAGCTGCTTCTGATCACCGATCGCGATTGACAGGTACGCAACCACGCAACTTCCCGGAGCGCCTGTTCCGGCCGCATCCCACTGGTGGTTCTCGCATCGTTGATTCAGGAATCTTTTCATAACTTTCAGCCCGCACTCCGCAGTGCAACTCCAAACACCTAATTCTTTTGCGCAATTCTCGCAAGTCCCCTCCACCACCTCGTCGTCCCCGTTCCGGCCGTCGGTTCTCCGCCATACCATCCCGACAACGGTCCATCGCTCGGGTCGGAGCTGTGGCTCAAAGTTGGCTCCCAGACTCAACAGCCGGGGCCTCGGCATATGGTGTAGTGTACTGTGTAGCCTGGCTCCCCCGCTGACGTAGTTGAACCTGTTGCAACACACTCATATTCCGCCCTCGAGAGCGTCCCGCTCCCGCTATCCCAACAGGCCAGCACGACCCCATCCCGTACCGAAAACACCATCTTTCACTGCAAGTGCATGGTACGGCCCGGGTATCCTGGTCCACCAATGTACCGGTACTGTACCTACCTACTCTGTCTATATGACGCTACGGATACTTCGATGAGCTTCGCATGGGTACTACATAATGTAGCGCCCGGTGTGCCAGTGTACCTGCACCTGCCTAGGTGGTCTTTTTTTGACTCGAGACTCGAGAGTCCTCAGTCTGCCGCGCCGGACGGACACATCGATTACCCCCCTCCCCCTTCCCCCTTGGCAAGGCCTGGACGAGTCCACAGCTCAATTTCCCTCCACCTGCCCCTCCCCACCCCACCCATCAATGGAGCTTTTGTTGGCAAACCTGATCATGAAAGAGTTTTAGTACCGTGCTGAGCTGAGCTGAGTCTGATCATTTGAGTTGATACCATTTCCCCCCTCTCCGGTTGGAGCACTCGGCGACAGTAATCTCTCAGTCCGCCTTTTTTCCTTCTCCAAAAGCTTTGAAACTTATCTTGTTCAGACTTTGTCGTCTCAACGTCTCCCATTGATGGCTATGGTGCTCCGGTGGGAATCCGCACTTCATGCAGCCCGCTCCGACTTCATCTCGGCAGGCGTCTCGTCTCTTCGATCCAGGTGCGCCGGGAGGTTTTCTGCCTACGCTTTCTCTGTCGCTCGGATGCCAGACCACTGACAAGCACATGCAGCGCCGTTGCAGAACGGCCAAAATCTATCGTTGTTTACTGGTAATATCATCCCGTTATCACGCGTGGCACGCTGGAGCACCCTCCGGGCGGCAACGACAGGGCTATCTTCTCCCCAATGAGCAATCTCCGGGCCAATACTGCGCACGTCGACGGATACGTTGTCAATAGCTACATTTGTGTCCTTTTCAGGCCTACCCGCTTCGTAATCACAGGCACGCTCACGTCATTGAACTTACACCCCTGCAGGATCCTTTGGCCCAGCCATTTCTGGCACTTCCGTTTTAGTACTCAGTACGTAGCGCCTAAATCACGAACAGGGGAGCATCGCGACTGACATGTTTTTCGCAACTTGACTTCCTCTCATGGCGAACGCCAGAAGGTATTGTATTTGCCCCCAAATGTTCAGCAACCTAGTCACAGTTGCCAATGTGCTTGTGCTAGCTATGAGCAAAACCCTGTTAACACAATAGCAAGCGACCGAAAGTCAAGCAATTAACTGTCGAATACCCTACGTGCCTGATTCCTGGGTTGCTGCAAGAGACTCCGTGTGCCTCATGCACAGAGGACCGCCCACCAGACCGCCGCTGTATCCGTAGCCGGGTTCAACACCACTCCGACACCCTCCCCTTGTATCGCTTGTGCGTGTTCTGCTGGCGAACCCTCTTTCCAACGGGGGCCACCCCCTGCATGATCAAGGTCGATCCTTTGGTCCCTGACGTTCTGGACTCTCTCGTCGGTCGGCTCAAGCTGCAGCCACAAACTCAAACCTGGGACGTGGCATCACCAAAGAAGTTGCGTGAACATGGAATCGGAGCTTGCGGCTGCAAGAGAAGACATCCACGGTCCATGGCAGACCATGAGACAAGCCACAGATCACCAACATTAGGCAGTACTTTGTAGTTGGCGCATTGCTTGCTTGCCGCAGGGTCTTCCGCTTGGTGCTTTTGAGTCTTGACTTTGTGTTTCTCTTGAGTGGGGTTTGGCGGTTTCCCCCATCCACTCGCGTTACGTCGGCTCACATCCCGCCATAGGTCTCTCTCTCCACACTCCACTAGTATTACTTGCTTAATACGTCATCGTGCTACTCAACTGCCCGGTCCCGTCGCTTATTCGACTTCCGAGAAAATCCGCCGCGTCCTCTCCAGAGTCCAGAAGCCAGGTCAACGGGGGTCCAGCCCTCAGAAACTTTTCTCAGGCTTGAGATAATAGTGTAGAGGGCGCCGCTGCCGCCGCACTGTGCGTTTCGTCCATCCGGCCGACATTTGCCAGAGAGCCCCGGCCCCATGCCAAGATGACCCCCATTTCCCCAAAGCATGAGGGTATCTCGGCGCTTTCCCACCTCCGCCGGAATTGATTCCGGGTCCTTAAGGCCAATGGCACGGCTCTGAAGCGGCGCGAGTTTCCTCGTTTCATGACTATCCCAATACTATCTGTGTGAAGCCTTATCAGGACGACAATCTGGGGCCACAATGCGTGGCAGCGTTCTATGCCCCCAGTCAGAGCGTCACCCAGAGCGAGTGATGAGTGCTTTCCACTCGGCAATGGCCATCCCTAATTCTGAGAATATGCGGTCTACCCCCTCGTCGTATGGAGTGGTTCATTTCTGCCTGGGCCCTCCTCTTCCCGATTCTCTCCGATCAAGCTACTCGTACGCTGTTGGCTCAACGGCAACCGTGGGATGATGATCGCCGCCCAATACTCGTGTTTGTGTGTAAAAGGGAACAGAGAGATAAAGGAAGGAAAAACTCTACGTGATTGATGCGTGTGTCTATCATGCAACAAACTTCTCCGGAGGCAACAATAGCCCAACCCCGGGGACAAAGTCAAAATATACGTAGGGTACAAACTACTATGTATGACCGTTGGAGGGCCCGGAACTCGTGAATACCAACCAGAAAGGGAATGGGCCGAGGTCAAAAAAAGCCCATCACGGTCCTCCCAAGTCTCGTTATACTTCCGACCAAGTGTACTGATCTTCCCACACCTTATTCCCCTCTTTTTGAACCTACACTAGGTATTTGTAGTAGTGTAGGTAGGACGAGCGTCCTACTGAACACCGTGACCCCAACATAAGCCTGATCTGACGGCTGCATGGGAACCGCGGTGCAGTTGATCGCACAGAGGCGTTCTGAACAGAACCGGTCAGGGGTCAGACACTTGCTTTGCGGAAACTTAACGAATTAAGCACTGAGAAGCGCCGAAGATCACTGGATATCTAGACTCAGCCTCTGGGCCCTGAACGTTATGCATAAGCCTAAACGTAGTACCTCTCAGGCTTCAGGATGCAAACCTGGAACGAAACGGAACCAACGACCCTGCCGCTGTTCACGCGATGATGCCGTTCCCTTTCTCCTCACCAGACGCATGTCCAGCAGCTCCGATCAGAGCCACGCTTTGAAGACGAGAAACGCCGTGCGCCGACCATGCCGGCCCAACCCTGTCTGTCTTCCACGAGCCATTCAGCACAATTGCCCCGCCGGGTGCGCTAGGGCTCAAGTAATCGGGGTGTGACTTCCAGGTGCTCTACACTACGACCGGTGGTATTCAGTTTGCTTTACCTCTCCCATCTCTCTCTCGAGGGTCGTCTCAATGCCTCAGACGTTTCGCGGAGGAGGGGGGCCCATCTTGCCTTCGCCCTTGTCGACTCTTTTGCTGGGAGGCAGATCAGGCTTCTTGAAGGCTCCATCTGAGGAGCCCCCCACTTGAGTAAAAGTGCCTCCCTTGAACCACCGGTCCTCTTCTGCCTTCCGCTTGCGACTGAGCTCAGCTCGAACCTTGGGATCAACAAGCTCAAGACCCTGCACGGGTGTGAAGGCCAGTGACGATGCAGTGCCGGTAGATGCTCCCAACGTAGTGCCAACACCTGACGTTCTTAAGCCCTTCCCACGCAGGTCGATGTTGGAATTCGCCTGCCCAAAGCCGCGGAGAGACGACGCAGCTCCGTTCATGGGTGTCGCGCCGCCCCAACCTTTATTCTTGGCACTCAGCTTGGCTCTTGTCCTTTGATCAATTTGCAGGTTCCGGATCCTGCCGTCGTTGGTTTGCCCGATCATTCCCAGTCCCACAGTACCCTCTCCTGTACCGTAGCCAACCTCCTTCTCCTCCTTGCCAAACGCCATCCTGTTCTGCGCCTTGCGCAGCTCTGTCATGGCGGTAGCCTCCTTGGCCTTTCTTGCACGTCTTCCGCCCCGCTTGCGTGATGGCTTGTCGTCAGGGACTGGTAGTGCTCGTGGTCCCTTATTCGGTGCGTGCTCCGTGAGCTTCTCGAGTCGCTCGAGGCATTGCGACTTGAGGTCTTCTCCCGTCGAACCGTCTGGACTGGAACGTATCCGGTCCACTCGAGCCGCGAGAAGGAGCTTGCCTGCAACGATCCTCATGGCCTGCTTCTTGAGGTCGTTCGGAATACCCTGGATGATTGGGGAATGGAAGAGAAACCCTTGCTGCCTATTGCCAACATTCGTGGCCAATCCGGCTGCACCAGCTCCCTTCTTTGAACCCCAGGCCGCTATGTTGCAAGAGGGCGTCTTAGACAGGCCAGTCAACCCTCCCGCCGTGTTCAACAGCTGTGCAGCCGTCAATGACCCGATCATAGCAGTTAGATTTGGCGCGAAGAGATTCATGCGCGACTGAACGTATTCAGTCAGGATCTTTCCCGCCTTCTCGAGAGATATTGCCATCTCACATGCCCTCTGGACACGCATCAGCTCGTCGGGTGACATCTCTCGCCCTTTCGTCCTGGTGGCCTCCATTGTCACGATCATGAGGGAAGGTCCGTCGAGCACTGAGCGCAGTGAGGCCTTAAGCGGGTTTTCTGTCGACTGTTCCAACAACTTAATGTTCTCGGGGTCCAAAGGACCGTTTCCGAGAATGGCGACGACCTTCGCATATTCTAACGAGTTGGTGATGAGCGTCTCCAGCTCGGGGAATCGTATCGAGTAGTGATCCCTAACATCCTTGTGCACCAGCTTTATCCCGTCGTCGATGAGGGTGGATAAGTCGTTGGACTGCGTTACGAGGTGGTACTCGGGATGGTCCTCAATGTTGCCGATCAGCTGCGTTGGAGTGGGCTGCGACTGGTAAAGTGCGATTTTCTGTAGCGTTCGAAGTTTGAAGTCAGGGCTAGTTCTCCCACAAAATAATGTAAACGCTGATTCAACGGGGCCAGGCGTGTTCCGGAGCGGTCCACTAACCTCTAATACGGGCTTCAGGGTCTGGATGAGGCTGGCAACGTCGCTCACGCTGCCGAGTTGCATCTTCTCAACATTGGCTTTGGCGGCTTTGGCGTCTTCGGCATCCTCGATAGGTTCGGCGGTGTCTCTCATATCTTCATCATCGTCTTCAACTTCGCTCTCGTCTCCGTCCAGGTCCATTTCGCCCAGCGGTTTGCGCCCGTTCGTGTGGTCGAGACGGAGAGGATCATCCTGCTTCTGTATCTCCTCCGCATCCGAGCCGGAGTCCTCGAAGTCGTTGAGCAGCTCGTCCGCAAGAGTCGCCATGATTCCTGATTCGCAAGTCTTGCTATCGTGGGGTTTCTGATCGAGCTGTTGCACGTGGAAAAAAAATGCGAACGCTCAACAGCAGGTGAAGGAAACTTTAAGAATCTACCTGCAAGGCAGCGACAACCTACCTTGGATTGAAGGCTGCAGGATTTCGGCTGTGGCGGTGGAGCAGTCCCAGCCACCATTTCCCTCGTCTCATAATACCACCCGCCTAGCTACCTACCTTTGGGCCTACATACCAACGGTGGCCCGTGCGATGAGGCGCTCCTGCGTTTTTCCTTCAACTATTGAGTCCAGTTCTCCAAGTACGAGACGCAACAACAATAGCAACGCACCATCGCGTAATCGGGCATTGCTGAATAACATCCAGAAAACAACGTCAGGAAGTCGTCAGTTCCTACAGCATTTGTACACGCGAAACCGAAAACCCAATCGATCTCACGAACCAAACCGTCCATTGAGCTGGACAAAACGCTGCGAAAGAATACGGCCTCGTCTCCCCGAATCGACTCGCGACCATGGAGGCCACTAGAGGACCACCGAAGGTCAAGAACAAGGCGCCCGCCCCTGTCCAGATCTCTGCCGAGCAACTTCTTCGTGAAGCTGTTGACCGTCAGGAGGTCGCCCTGCAGGCGCCCACTCAGCGCTTCGCTGACCTAGAGGAGCTGCACGAGTTCCAAGGACGGAAGCGAAGAGAGTTTGAGGATTATGTACGCCGGAATAGAGTCAATCTCAATAACTGGATGAGATATGCAGCATGGGAATTGGAGCAGAAGGAATTTCCGCGTGCGCGGTCAATCTTTGAGCGCGCACTCGACGTGCATCCTAACTCGGTCCCTCTTTGGATTAGATATATCGAGTCGGAGAGTAAGTAGCCCACATGGAATCAAGAGTGAAGCTGACCCTAACTCTTTTACAGTGAAGAATCGGAATATCAACCATGCGCGCAACCTTCTCGACCGAGCAGTGACGCGGCTGCCTCGTGTTGACAAGTTGTGGTACAAGTATGTCTACATGGAGGAGATGCTGGGCAACATTCCAGGCACTCGTCAGGTTTTCGACCGATGGATGCAGTGGCAGCCTGACGAGGCCGCGTGGAGCGCCTACATCAAGCTTGAGAAACGATACGGAGAGTACGACAGGGCCAGGGACATATTTAGGGCCTTCACTCTCGTTCATCCGGAGCCCAGAAACTGGATAAAGTGGGCACGCTTCGAGGAGGAATTCGGAACCAGCGACATGGTTCGCGACGTGTTTGGAACGGCCGTAGAAGAGCTTGGTGACGAATTCGTGGACGAAAGGCTCTTTATTGCGTACGCCCGTTTCGAGGCCAAGCTGAAAGAGTACGAGAGGGCCAGAGCCATCTACAAGCATGCTCTAGATCGACTTCCCCGCTCCAAGTCAATGGCTCTGCACAAAGCCTATACCACGTTTGAGAAGCAGTTTGGAGACAGAGACGGTGTCGAAGATGTCGTACTATCGAAGCGGCGTGTCTTCTACGAGACCCAAGTGAAGGAAAATCCGAAGAACTATGACACTTGGTTTGACTACACGAGGCTCGAGGAGGCCGCGGGCGATCTCGACAGGGCGCGAGATGTTTTCGAGCGGGCAGTTGCACAAGTCCCACCAGCACAGGAGAAGAGATTCTGGAGGCGCTACATCTATCTCTGGATAAACTACGCCATTTTCGAGGAGCTGCAGGCGAAGGACATCGAGCGGGCGCGGCAGATATACAAGGTGTGCCTGGAGTTGATACCGCACAAGAAGTTTACTTTTGCGAAGATCTGGCTGTTAAGAGCGCAGTTTGAGATTCGGCAGGGTGATCTTACAGCTGCTCGGAAAACACTGGGCCTTGCTATCGGCATGTGTCCGAAGGACAAGCTATTCCGAGGTTACGTTGAGCTGGAGCTCAAACTCTTCGAATTTTTGCGATGCCGGACACTCTACTTGAAACATATCGAATGGAACCCCTCTAACTGTCAGGCCTGGATCAAGTTTGCTGAGCTCGAACGTGGTCTCGACGACCTGGACCGAACGCGGGCCATCTTCGAGCTGGCTGTCAACCAACCAACCCTCGACATGCCCGAACTCTTGTGGAAGGCGTACATCGACTTCGAGGAGGAGGAGGGCGAGTACGAGAGGACGAGAGAACTCTACGAGCGTCTTCTTGAGAAGACAGACCATGTCAAGGTCTGGATCAGTTACGCCCACTTTGAACTCAACATTCCCGAAGACGAAGAGACGACGGACGAGGAGGCGCCCATCAGCGACGAGGCTAAAAAGAGGGCGCGTAAGGTGTTCGAACGCGCCCATCAGAGCATGCGGGACAAGGAGCTTAAGGAAGAGACTGTTACTCTTCTCAATGCCTGGCTGTCGTTTGAAAGGACGCACGGCGCCGAGGAGGATGTGGATAAGGTGCAAAAGTCGATGCCGCGCAAGACGAAGCGTAGGCGCCGCTTGGAAGACGACACCTACGAGGAATACGTCGACTATGTCTTCCCAGCTGACGACAAGCAGTCCCGGAACCTGTCGAATTTGCTTGCCATGGCGCAAGCCTGGAAGCAACAGGGTGGAGACTCTGCGCCTTGAGGTTCTCCCTGAAATATTTCTCTTTTTGGCCACCTGTACCACTCTTAGCCCTGCCGTAACCAAGTTGAATCCAGGTTTCCCTACCTGTAGATGGTCGATAAATACATCTTACCTTTTCTTCGTTTCTGGGGATCCCGGCTTGCTAGTCTCTGGCACTGACCGTGAATGAAACGGCCAGCGGGAGGAGATATCAACCTACGGAACGTCATCGACTAGCATTCCGAAGAATGCTGCTGTTCTCGGTTATCGCTTGATCGACCATGCCATGAATTTCGGCACTAAATGAATCGCGTAACGGCACCGGCCGGGATACCAAATCAACGGGCATCACGACCGGGACTCTCCGACGTACGATGATGTCATTGTCTACTCTGATTTCTGAGGCGCTAACGCCGTGGAGCGCGACATTCATCCTCTCGGGGATTGAAAAAGTCGCTCCCGAATGAATCAGGAACGTGGGCACCACATTCCTTTATCGCTTTTCTGATCAGGCCAACAGTCACTACAGGTCAACAACGTGCGGAGACGAAAATGGAGTGGCGGCAAATGGCTAATCATCTTGGCATGCAATAGGATCAGGCGATTCCTCGCGCGGGGGAAAGAGCTTGCAATACGGAGAGCGATTCGGTGACGCCACTTTCAAAGGGTTGAGAGAAGTATCGTACGAAACGAGCCAATACCGGGGTTGGATATATCTAGGGAGTCAGACATGATATCTGGTGCAAAATATGCGTCAAGACACGCGTCATCCGCAGAGGAAGCCAAACAATTCAGCATTAACGAAGAAAAGTCTACAGGACAAAGAGCAGAAAAAGAACGATTGTGTCGAACAATTGCAGGTGTGGCTTGGAGGAAGAGCGAGCATAGTGCACCTCCGTCAGCCACCAAGCGAGTGCATCCAGGGCAGGGGCTTAATTAAGCAACTAATCCCAACGAGCCGTCATTGCCGTCGTATATCATCATCCCGCATATTGCCTCCCCGCCAATAAACACAGTACAAAGCCACCGTTCCTCACCGCCAATTGCCCGTCTGGCACTAGTTGAAATGCTCGGTCTGTCTTAGGAGCAATGGTACCTCCGCACCGGACACTGGCCAACTGCTACTCAACACGTCTCGCTGAATAGCTAGTGGCTAGTAGCCAGGTGCCAGACCTCTCCGCGTTCTCAGACCAGTAAAGATGGGGTACCACGTGACCCAGTGACACGACCGTCATCCGCAGGGCTGACGTCGAGCAACATGCAGCACGGAAGCGCCGGGTGGTCGTTATACGGAGTAGTGTCGATTAGTATCGGCGGCGTTCTGTCACAACCCGGTTATAATCAGTTATGGTTCGTAGGACAACAGAAAATCGTGTGTAGATTCTGGAACACAGGAAAGGGGGGGAGGGGTTTGGATCTATCTGAGGAGGCGCAAAGGGCGCGGCTGGTTGTCGTGGGCCATTGTGGAAGGACAAGACTTTTTCCCTCTCCGCTCTATGAAGTTCCAACCTCCTCTTTCAAGATGCGACTGGCATTGTGGCATGCTTTCGAATAAAACAGAAGTAGCAATGTCTTGGCGGTATGCAGATTCGGAAGATGTGACGAACACATCGGTAGGGTGTCGAGTCTGCTGTTCGCAGCAATGATATTGTGTTTGATGTCGTAGCAGCCCCTCGAATTGCTAGGCATAATGAGAATGAGATGACTGATAACAGAGATTGCGGTCTGTATGGTGTCCTCTGCCTTCCAGCCTCGTTCATTCACCTCCGAGGGTCGTATCCAACTGGGGGTGCGGGCAATGGTCCGGCAGAATACGGGTTACCATCCGAATAGACGGGCCCGTAGTCGTACCGTTCTGCTCGAGGAGAGGTTGAGGAATACCAGTCGTCAATCCTGCTTCGTCTCCCAGCGTCGCCGTCGCGTAATCTTCTCTGCCTCTCGACCCGTTTCTGATGCCGAAGTGCCTTCTCGTGTTGAAACTGCTTGCATTCGTGGGTCATCTCCTTGGCTTCTTTGAGCTCAGACCAGGCGCCCTTGATACCGAGAGCAGCAATACCAACAGAAGCGGCGTCTTGAACAAGAGCTTTCGTTTTGAGCTTCTTAGCCTCTTGTGGGCTGAGCCGACCTTCCCTAACAGCCTTTTGCCGAGCGTTGCGTTTCTCCATACTCTGATAGACTCCGTGTGCTGCGTGAATGGTTGCGACAGCCGCAAGGCCGGTTGTGATCACTTGCTTACCTCTCATCTTTCTCGCACGTTTCTCATCGTCATCCGAATCGCCGAGGTCGGATTCAGAGCTCACATCTGACCGAGCGCCTCTCCTTCGGGAGCGGTCCCGACGCCGGCTCGTGTAGGACGATCTATCGTCATCATACCCGTCGCGTGCGCCACGGTTATAGCCCTTGTCGTACCCGTCGTCGTATTCATCTGAGTATCTTCGATTCAGGCCACGGCGAGAGCTTCGGTCATCGTGGTAGCTGTCTTCCCGGGCATATCTATCCCTCTCCTTGTCGGCGGGGTCGCTGCCAATGCCGATCTTCGCGAGCTTCTTGCGGGCAGAATCCACAACGCTGCGACTTCTGCTTCTTTGACGGCGACCATCGCGGCTTGAAGCCCGACTGTCGTAAGAGTCGGCACTTCTGCCGCGGCTACGAGAGCGAGCATTCTCAATGGCCTTCTTTGCGCCAAAGGCACCCAGACCAGCCGTCGCCAAGGCAGCTAGGCCAGGCCCGCCTCCGCCATCCGAACGTGCACGAGATCGAGACCTGCTGCGGCCGGTTCTACGATCCTCCTCGATGTTCCGTTTGGACCCGTTGATGACGCGATTACCAACAAGACCGCCGATGACGGATTCGGCCAAACCCAGCTTGCCCTGCTTTTCCCCACTCTGAGCGGCGTCGATCGTAGCAGCACCGGCAGCGGCGGTTAGAATGCGCTTGGTCTTCTCGCCTTTCCAGCCACCGGGCTCTTTGGCGACGCGGAAAGCCTCGGTGGCTCCTGCGATAAGAGAAGCCATGGCGGCCTTCTGCATCTTGTTCGCGGCCTCGCCGCCCGGACCACGAGACTTGGAACGGGAGCCCCTTGAATCGGGGCTTCCTCGTCGGCTCCTGGTGTCGCTGCGCCGATCGTCGTGACTACCGCCAGCGCCCGTAAGTGCCTTCACCGCCACTCCTAGCCCGGAGGCGGCCAGAGCGTTTTCGAGGAAAGATTTGGAACCCTTCTTCTCCCGTTCTCCCCCCTCGTCATCGGAGTAATATTCCGAGACTCTACCATCGCGACCACGGTGTAGAACGTAAGTCGAGTTTCTTTCCTCCTTTTCCTTCTGTTTGCTGTAAAACTCGGCGCCTTGGTAACCGGCAAGTGCACCGGCAGCACCGAGAGCGGCAGACGCGAGATAATTACGCTCGACGTCGCCGCCGTGTTCCTTGGCCTCTCGTCGGTCGTAGAGCTCCTTGCCACCAAAAGCCAGAGCCGCGCCGGCAACAGCTGCCAGAATCTTTTCTTGCTGGTTGAGGACGCGTCTGCGAGATTGTTCCTCCTCTTCGTAGTAAACGCTGCCAGCCTTCTTTCCACGGCGATCGTAGTCGCGTCCGTAATAACCGCGGTCTCGGTCATCGTAGCCACGGTAGTCGTCGTAGTAGCCTGGTTCTGCCGAGCGGGTTCGACGAACGTCCCTGTATCCGGGGGGAGGGAAGTCGCGGCGGACCTCTTCGACTGACAGATCGCTGTCTTCTCGGCCCCTGGGAACCAACTCGCGGGACTGGTAGACCTTCAAGTAAGGGTCGTCCGCGTACCGAGGGTCGATTCTCTCCTCACGACGCTCCTCGCGCACGTAGCGACGAGTGCGTGAAGGTTCGTAGTCGTAACTCATGTCGGCTGATGCGAGTGGGCTCCGGAGTCAAGCAGGCTTGTCAGAGAGGTTGGCAGTGTGGGCGCGGGGTACGAAGAAGTGTCTAAGAGCGTGGCGAGCAGTGCGAAGTGTTCTTTTTCGACGACTGCACTTGTGCCGGCGAAGTTGATAGAGGGGTGTTCTCTGCTATGATCTTATTCGACGTGTTGCTACCCCAACAGTTGTCGTGTATTCAACGGCCGTGGAGTAGACGAGGAGAAGGTTGGTGCACAGAGCAACAAGAGGAAGGAGAAGAGAGGATGACAGCGGCCCGGGGGGACCGGGGCCAGGTCTGGTGGAGGGGGAGGGGGAGGGGGAGGGGGAGGGGCTGAGGGGGCACTGAGGAGGCACATGTGTGTGGTGGGTGTGGTGGGTGTAGGTAGTTGGCAAGGGTCCGGCATGGAGCGGCGAGCAGTTCAGGCAAAGCCACGATGGCGGAGGGTCTCGGGCAGAGACCACTTGGGTGGCCAGGCAAAGATGGCACTGGGCAGAGGCAGGGTTGGGTGGCCGAACACATACAATAGTACGTAGGTCGATCGGTCATGGATCCATGCGCCCTGGTCTCGCCACTTGACTACGCAGGGAGGTCGCGGTTGCGCCGCAAGGCGGTAATGTCCCTACTTGGCAACTTGTATCTGTAGTCACTTCGGCGTACAAGTGCACTTTGTTCGGATGCACTTTGTTCGGATGGACCAACTAACGACCATCATCCTCTGACCGAAGAAAGCCTGCATTTTTGCTTTGGTTCGCGCCCATTCGCGCCCCTTTTCGACCGACTCCATCATCGCATTGGCTGGGCATCAAGAGGGGAAAGCGAATGAGGCCAACCAGGGCACAAGTCGCGGTACTAGTGCATGCAGGAAGATTCGGGTGTTCCGTTCTCTGGGACAGGCCGAAGTCGCACCACGAGCACAACGAGTGCTTCACCGTCTCGGCAGGACAATGACTCGTAGGTACGGATATGTAGCTCTGCAACTCTCGGTCTGGTGGCGGTGCATGTTGCTGCACGACAACGCGGCTTGTGTCGCGACCCGTGACTACCAACCTACATATCCGTAGTACTATGACCTACCAAGATACGTACTGGCGAGGCAGCCCGTGAGAATGATATCATGCTGAATCCGTGCCGGCCACACGAATGGCTCCTCCACTGGGGCTAAGTACCTACCTAAGTAACCTAACCAGCGGCCCAGACCCGGTACATTCGTAACGGACGCGTTGGTTGCTTATTAACATCAAGATCCCGCCTACCGTTAGGTAGTGACGTAATAGCCCTCTCACTACGGATACCCGTACCTAGGTACGTAGTTTGGTTGACGTAGGTAGGTGCGCTGCATGTGCAACGGCTAGACAGGTCAGAAGCATTGTGTGTATTTGAATATAAAGAGAAAAACCCTCACCGGCTTGACAGGTCGACAGCATCTCGATCGGTCTAGACGACGTGACGGCTTATTGGCCTTACCGGGTCGTTGCCTCACAGATATCCAGATAACTAGGTGCCTCAAAATCTCTACTTATTAAAAGGTAGGCAGACGCCATAACTGGTCATTTAGTGTAGGAGTTTAAAAGAGGGGAATAGGCACTGGAAGGAAAGGAGTGGCTCATAGTTGGGGTTTTCGCTTTTCTTTTTTCTTTTTTCTTTTTTTTCCCGTTTTTCCCGTTTTTCCCGTTTTTCCCGTTTTTCCCGTTTTTCCCGTTTTTCCCGTTTTTCCCGTTTTTCCCGTTTTTC